>VYXD01006564.1:428138-454985 GCA_013397195.1 Hylia prasina
GTGAAATAGGAGAAAAGAATATGTGGATTTCCTTGGAATAAGGATATGAAAATTCATAGAATGCCATTGTGAATGTCCACGGTATTACTTTGTTTTCTTTCCCCCAGTTGTATAATTTTACCAGCAAAAACGTAGATGTTTTTGTTATTATATTAAAATAAACCTGAAATCTGGTAGTGGAAATGACTTAACTATAGCAACAGAAGACTAGTTTTGTCAATATATTCTCCATCTCTTTTAGGAACCTTTGCTTGTGTGGCTGTATTGATTCTCAGTGAAGATATATGCTTCCATTTTAATAATATACCTCTGCTTTTTCCTTAATTTGTTGGCTTGTGGGAAAAAATGTTGAGTAAATGCTTCAGTGCAAGCAGCATAATCCTTTGTCTTTCCACTCAACAAAAGAAACATTCTTTTTACAGCATAAAAGAAATAAATTTTAGCAGCACTAGAATGTCTTCCAAATTACATGTTGTGGCTTCATTGATATAATTACTATTAACTCTATGGATTCTTTTATTAGCATCTTTTCTGCAGCTAATAGCAGTTATCCAGATAATAACCTGTAGGCAGCAAGGTGTTACTTGAGACAATACGCAGTGAGCACTAGATGTCAGGAAAAAAGAACTGGAAAAGGAAAGGTCAAGTACTGGCAGTGAAATGAGCAAAATTTCTTTCCACTGCTCTTAGTTCTCTTCCTTTGTTTTATCCCTTTGTTGTCAGCATCATCCAAATCTTGTCACTTCCTCTTCACTTTCCTCCTGTTGCCAATTTAACAGAAGAAAACAACAGCTGCCTAACATGTACAGTCAAATCTTCACCCCACTTATGTGAGAAAACATTCAACCTTGCATCAACTTCTGAGCTGTAAGATTACCTCCCAGAGCATGAACTTCTCTCAGATCTCCAGTACACATTTGATTCTGGAGTGCATCACCTGTATTGCATTGATAAACAATTGCTGGTCAAGGCTGTCTCCTCTAGGCTTGTGGTTTGTGGGCTTCCTCACCTGACTCAGAATTGTCACAAACTCAGGAATTCTGATGCTGCTTTTTCTGCAGAAAAGGAAATTATTACAGCATCATTGCACAGTGATGCTATACATCCCATTTCAACACTTCTTTTCATTGGTAAAAACCTAGAACAGTTCCAAATTGCTGTACTGTTAATTTAATGGTTTATGTATATTTTTATCCTAAATATGTAATGAATTTATTAGATATAATGAGGGGTCTGAGAGCATTTGGTTGTTCTAAAAAAGATAATTTCTTTCTTAGAGTTTCAATGACTATTTGGCTAAAAGCCAAAGAAAAATAACCAAAGATCTAAAATATACTTCTCAGATTGACTTTTTTTCCTGATAGATTTATACTTTTAAAAGCAAGTTCTACTAGAATCTAACTCCCCAAAACCTGGGCTTATTTCCAGATTTAAGCTTGAAGATTTTTTGCATTTCCACCCTCTATTCTGCTTCCCAGGCACTATCTGCTTTTGGCAATTAATACAAATGTTATGGGGTTTGATTTGCTTCACTGCAGCATGTGAACTCGATTTCTCTTCATTTGTGGCTTTGAAATAGCATAAGCCTCTTTGTGACAGTCTTTTCACATTGCGCTGGTACTGCTTACTGAGCTGTGGGCACACACCATCAGAGTCAGCTGTACAGAATGCATCCCTTTTGTTTTAGCTTAGATACACTCACTTTGTGCCATGCCAAGGCAGGAATTTAGACAAGTGTTACAGCTGGGCTGGAAATGGGTTTATCAGCCGTCTGGCTAATGACACACACACCTAGCTTTACATGGGCTATGAGGGCTAAAAGATTACATGACCACACCAGAGACTAAAGCTTCATTTATTTTTATTATGCAGAATCATGTCGCATATCTAAAGTTGTTCCCATATGCATTTGCCCACACACCCTCACTAACAGAGCAGTGTATTAGTATAGACTAATGTGTCCAAACAAACCAAACTTTATAATGACCATCTCCCACCGAACTTCCACTGGTGTCCACTGCCCCTGCAAATCCTCTGGGAAATAGCTGGGACCTTTAACTGTAGCTAGAGCTGATATCAACACCAAATATTATCTGGTATCAGTAAACCTTGTAGAGACACATTTCAAACTTTTTCCCATGTCAGAATATCTGCTCAGGAAGAAAAATGTTCATTTGACACAGAAAAGAAAAATGACTGGCTGATCAAATGCATTTGAGAGTAAAATCATCCTATGTACACAAGTATGTGTGTAACTCATGTGGTACATAACCAGCCTGTTCCCAGCCATAACTGGGAGCAGACTGGAGACCCTGGCCAGCAATGCAGCTGCAGCAACAACCAAGCACAGGGTCAGCTGGCTATCCTACAACCAAAGGATGAATCCTCCTGGATGGGCTGATAGGGTTTGACAGCCATTCTACTCTGCTCCAGAAATCCCAATATATGCACCAGATATGAAAAAATGAATATTGCACACATTGTCCTTAAAATCATTCTTTCATTCCTCTCTGTGGCACTTCAGGGCGGGGAGGAGTTGGGCAGGCACCGATCTCTTCTCTATGTGACCAGTGACAGGACCAGAGGGAATGGCCTGGAGTTGTGTCAGGGGAGGTTTAGGTTCGATATCAGGAAAAGGTTCTTCTCCCAGAGGGTGGCTGGGCACTGGAACAGGTTCCCCAGGGAAGTGGTCACAGCAGCAGTCTGACAGAGTTCAAGTGTCTGTACAATCCTTTCAGGCACATGGTGTGACTCTTGGGGATGGTCCTATGCAAGGCCAGGAGTTAGACTTGATGGTCCTTGAGGATCCCTTCTAACTCAGTTTATTCTGTGATTCTCTGACTCCTGTTGTATTGCAGCATCTGTTGAGAATTTGGAAGATGACAATGATTCTTTCTTCATCAGAGTATTTCTTATTTGTATTGAACCTCAAAAGACTTTTTAACAGGGTGAACAAAAACCAACTAATGTTGTTTAAACTAGATTTATGTACCTGTATCTCTTTTTATTGTCCTTTATAATAATACAGTGGTCATCAGTCCAGTGTTAAGGGAGCTCTAAGAAGGAAACAAGGAAATTTAGAGAGAGAGTACATCTACCTCACACAACATAAAACACCCAGAAATACCCAGAAAATGCCCTGAGCAGCCTGGGTTTGTAGGCTAGAAACACTGTGCTCTGTCTAAATTTATCTGCCTGTGAGACAACCATTTTTTTAGCCTAGTTACAAGGCATTTAAAATTGCACAGTTGTCAAAGTATTACATGCTTGATACGTGCAGCTAAGAGTTTATTGAGACCAATTAAAGATTTAACAATCCTATCAAAACACAACAATTATTACTAGTCAAATTACAATATTAATAGTCTAGTTTATCCAATTATTAGAGGAAGTTCTGAATAACTATGCAGTTGAAATTGTTATGCAAAAACACTCCAGTATGTACCCCTTTCTCTGGTGTTACATTCATCTTTTCAGTCTTCTTCTAAGCTTAATGCTGTGATGTCAGTTTTACTTGTATCACAGTCTGAAAGATGGGTAACTGAAATGCAGCGTGCCTTCTCCTAGGTTATCCTGCTGTTGAAAAGACAAGCTTTATAATTAAATACTTTAGAAATACTGAAAGATGATAGAAAGAGTTATGCTTATTCCCAATACACTTTTTTTTTCAGAGATACCCATTTCTCACAGCCTACTAGAGGGAAAAGATTTCCTCTTATCCTATTTTCCTCTGAAGAATGAAAAGGTAGAAATGGCAAGAATGAAGAAAGCTGAGGAAAAAAGCTCATAACTAAAAGATGTTATTTATGTGAAAATAAATATGAAGAAAATTAGACATTATTTAAAATTAAACAAAAATGTTTAGACTCCCATTCATGTCTACCATTAACAAATATAGGTTTAGTACTAGGAAAGACATCTGAAAATGCAAACTGTGTCAAAACACAGTAATCAAATACCATAGAGAGTTATCAAAGATGTAGGTTGTTCACATATCTAATGTCTCCTTAGGTTTGCTTGCACTAAAACATCTGCATTATGGGCTTCTTCTCAGTACTGTACCCTGGCTGTCCCCACTGACACCGCCTGAGGGATAATGGGAACATATCTTCAGATCATGGTAAAGATTTCTGCACTCACCTCAGTGAGTGTTGTTGCTTACAAGACTTGTCCCCACACTGCAGGACTGGGAGCTCCACATTTTCAAACCATCACACATCTAGTTAGAAAAGATGCCACCTGGTTTGCTTGTTGAGTAAGTAAACACCTGCACACTCCAAAGCCATAAGCATCACTGAAAGCGTGGGTGTGATGTGTAGAGCCAGAAATATGGTCTTGTCCATGGAAGAGGCAGAACTGAAACTTGAGTTACAAGGGGTCTTGGTTTAGAAGACAGGTATCCACCAAGGAAAGCTGGAGTTTCCTTGGAATAGAGAATATAAACCCCCTTCCGTCCAAATTATTATCATTTTGCAATTAAGGGCTCTCAGGCAAAGATTTTGGAACAGAAATAACAGTTCTTTTACTGGGAATATTAAAAATACAAATGTAATCATACAAAAATACAAGCAAACATACAAAAAACCCAGAAAACCGTGACAGAGTCAGGGACAGGACCTGACACCCAGGGTGTTTGGAAGCAGTCCTCCTGGAGAACATAGATGTGGCTCTGTTTGAGTAGAGGTGATCCCGTTGAAAAAAGGGTCCAGTGGTGGTGAGATGGGTTCTACCTTCCTCTGGGATCCAGTGGAAAACAGGATGCCTGNAAATTCCTAACTGCTTGCAGCAGACGAAAATAGAATACACATTTTTGGTTCCATAACCCAAGACACAAGACACAAGGCACTTACATTCTGGTCTCCATTTAAAAAAACAAACCAAACCAAACCAAACNAACCCAAGACACAAGACAAAAGGCACTTACATTCTGGTCTCCATTAAAAATAAATAAATAAATAAATAAATAAATAAATAAATAAATTAATTAATTAATAACCACCACAGCAAACAAATAACCAAGTGTTTATGTTCATGGAGTTGTACAGTCAACACCTAAGTGCAATTTCTATAGAAGCAATGTAAATGTGCACTTTTCAGGACTGCAAGGGAGATCTAGGCTTGCATCTAAACTTGTTGGGTAAGACTTACGTAGAAGAAATTCAGACTCTCATCTCTGAAAATATTTCAGGATACTCAGGCTGCTAGAAAATAAGTCTCAATGTCCAGAGAAGTGTGAGTAGGAGCCCTGCTGTGAAAATTTTGTTATCGTAGGTTGGAACTGACATTTATAACAGCAGTAAAGCAATTGTGGGAGCTTAATAGCATGATGCATCCTCGATTACTGTTGTGTACACGTGTCATCCGAGATAGCCTCCGCTATCAGCTGGTATCATTCAATCTAGGTTAGCAGTCAAGAGACAGTGATGTGTCATCTTCTCATGGTTAAAAATAATTCTGTAAAACTTAGAGTATCACGCAGTTTGTCAAGTATACTTAATTGGGTTAAAGCAGCTCAGTCACTGATCAAATCCTTATGGTATCACTGTGACATAATTGGCTACAACACATGACAGTATGACTTATGGAGAGTCTTAAATGATAGGTAAATAATTGGAATTCCCAGAATGGAAGTGCATCAGGGGATGCTGGGAGTGCTACAATAAGCCCTACTTATCCAATGCTCCGATAGGAATGCACCTACTTCCATTCTTGATGTTCACAGTTCCTTTTATGCACTGATAAGGTATACATAGAATTACAGTTCTAAATGAGCCAATTTGGTTTGTTCTTTTAAAATCTGAATTCACACTGGTGTGATTTCTGTCTGATGCCAATTTTCACTTTACCAGAGGTAATTTATTGTGTCTTATTTCTGTGTTTCCTTTTTAATGAGACATATACCACACAGTAGTAAGCTGTGTATTGGCATTGTTTTCCAGGTTTTATTCAAGTTTTGAAAGAAATCTCTGGTCTGATTTGCCCTGACTTGCTTTTGTATTGCCACTCTTTACTAATCCTCCATAGGGCTGACTGGAATATAACTTGTCACATCCTTCAGTACAGGAGGTTCTTCCTTGCATCTACTCTGAAAAGCACTTGCAAGACCAGACCAGAAAATAAGTGCCATCCATGTGAGTTGATGCTTTTCTGTAAGTTAGGAAGGAAAAGGAAAAGAGTCTGAAAAATTATACTGAAATCCATATGAATACAACGGATGCCAATCAGGAGCAAACAGTTCCTAAACTAATTTTATTGCTTTCTTACAAGAAAATTTTATTGTTTTTAACATTTTTTAGCAATTTATAATTGCTTATGCAATTTTTGGTAAGCTACTATTATTTTATTTGAAGTCAAAGTCATTCATTTCTTGACAACTTTGTCCAGCCCATGCATGGAGATGTATTACCTGGTGTCTGCTGTAGGTCATTAGTATCTGCATATCCAGTCACATGGCCTGGATATTTAAATCTTTAAAGAAGTTGGAGACTCTTTCCTAATGTGCTGATGAACCAAGGCCTTTGACAAAACAGCCTCAAGAGGCTGCCATTTGTGGGTTTTCCCTGGGTTTAAAATGCTTTTCTAACCATGGGAAATTGAGTCTTAAAAAATTGTACACTTTTAGGAGGGCCATCTTTTGGAGCACAAATAAATAATATGGAAAATTTCTTTATCACCAATGCCTCTCTTATTTCAAGAAAACAAATGGTAGCTAATGAGTTCTGCAAATATGCCACCTTTCCGTGATATTAAATAAAATTATATCTGCTTTCCAGTTGCCCATAAAGCACTGTTAGTTACTCCCATTTCCCACAGTGGGAAGGAAAAAAAAAAAAAAAAACCCAAAAAAAAACCACACCAAAAAAACACAAAACAAAACCCCAGAAGTTTCTGTGTTATATTAGAGTTTTTCAATGACCTGATAAATCATCTGGGCTCTCTATAAGAGCCTTCTGTTGGAGACCTTGTAATTCTTCATCATCTTCAAAAGAAGGGGTTTTTTCTTCCATTTACTCTTAGTTTACTTTCTTCCATTTACTCTTAGTTTACTAAGACTGAAATCTTATTTTCTGGTATAAGAGGAGATTTTTAATGGCACACACACACCATAGGTTGTGATTCTCTCTACTTCTGTAGCTGGGCCCAGTTTAGAGTAGTAGTTCTTTTGATCTTTGAACAAGCTATCCTCCTGGAACAGCTGCATTTTTCTGTTTCTAGACTATCAAGTAGAATCAGGATGTACATCAATTGCACTTATTCCCAGGTTAGCTGTCCTCTAGCATAATTCAAAAAGAAGAAGGGAGAAAAGGAAGCAGACTAAGTAGCATAAAGGTAAGAGGATTTTTCTACTTGGGTTTTATCTTGAGCGTGCATACAGTCACCTTTTGTGATAACTGGAAAGAACAAAGAATATTTATCTGGCCCAGCATCTGGCCTCATGACATCATAGTTTATATTTTTCATTTGTTTTTCTCTAAGAAAGATTTTTGTGACATGAATAAATTGCTTTGCATCCAACAGCTTAGAAATCTAACAGCTTTGTGAGATACTCTTTATTGTTTCTCTACCATTTGCACCTTGCTTTGATTTTCATTAACCCATAAGGAAATTTATCTGCAAGTTATAAAATAATTGCATGAAATTTTGACTGCTATCCCTGATTTTATTCTAGTTCCTGGATTTTTAAATATAGTATGATTATTGTGCCTAAAAATATTACTTCTGTCACATTTTCTAATAAGCTTTTCAGTAGTGGTACCTGCCACAATTTTTTATTTACAGCCTGCAAATCTAACACTCAGAAAAATCACTGTCAGACTTCACTCCTCTTTCTTCCATGTGTTAGAATGGCACAGTCTCAGCGATAAATGAATATAAATTATGTTGATAAATTATTATTTTTATCATTCCAAGAAGAAAGGTCTAAGGCACTCTAGACCCTCAATAGAAGTTCAGAGAGGAAATAATCTGCAATAACAAATTGTGAACAGCTGTTGATCAAGGAAACAAGTCATTATATCAACACTTAAATCAGTGATAGCTGGTTTATAGTGGAGGAAAACAAGAGAAGACATGCCAAATACTAGGGGCAGAAAGACATATATTGCCTTTGTAAAATCTTATGTTCACAAGTGTACTTAAGCACTCTTTAAAAAATGTAATTCAACATCTCAGACAATATTGTAGGATGATATTAATATCTGCTACATTTTTCTATTCACATTCAGTTTCTTCCCTCTGAACTTAATTTTGTATCCTTCATCCTCAGTTGTTTAACATTTTCTTTTTTTATCTGTTTATCTGTTTAAGTATAGTTGAAAACAGAAAAAAGCGTATCTACTATCTAATTACAAATAAAATGAAAAAATTAAATAATTATTTGCAAAACATACATACTAAATATAAAGGTTGAAATCAAAAAGACAGTAAAATTTAGTTGAGCCCAGTATCATTCAAGTCTAAGTGAAGTCTTGAATGATACTGGACTCAACTGAATCTTTTGTTTACTTCCCAGAGACAGGACAACTGCTTCTCACAATTAAGTTAGATTGTCAACACATTCAAGAAATATTAAGAACCAGAACATTGATTTGAGCATTAACCAAATTACAACTGCTGAAGCATATCAGGATGATTGCAGGCTCCCTCATCTACAATTTAATTGACACCAGTTCTTGGGCAGCAGTGGCAAGCAATTAAAAAATAATTTAAAAAAAAAAAAAAAAAAGAAGGAAGAATTGCTGCTTCTCAAGCCACATATTACAGATTCAAATACTGATATTCTATCTGTACCAGGCTCAAATCCTGCTGTAAAGGTAATGCTGTACATGCTTTGCTGTCCTGGGGAACAGTATGCATTAGAGATTAAGCATTTCAATAAGTCTATAAAAACCTCTAAACCAATCAGTTTTCTTCTTGCTTAACAGAGTAGATTTGTAGTTGCCATCAGCAAGTCTAAACTACAACAATCAGCTACTCAATGAATTATTATGTAATTTATTCCACAAAATGATTTTGAAGTACAAATATGAATTCTGCTGTCAACAACAAGCAAACAAGAACAAAAAGAAACATGAATTTCTGTTACTGCTGCTTTCACTACTACTGCTATTTTCATAGGACCAGCTCTGGCAGTTAGATCTAAAAAGAGCCTGATCATCTAAAAGAGGGCTCTGGCAGAGTAGGGCTATTCACATTTGATTAGCAAGATTCAGGCTATGTCAAATGAAATGTTAAATCCTTTTTATAGTGTAGAGAAAGCTCAGAGATGATTCAGAGCATCAGTCAAATGTCCATTGCTAGACAGCAGGATTAACTACTTGCTGCCTGTGCTCTGCTGAGGTGCAATGACATCTCACCCTGTGAGTGCCTGGAGCCTACTGAGCTTTCACCAGTAGCCTTCCTTTAACATCTGATGTTTTGGATTGGCTCAGAAGTATCAGTCTTCCTTGTCACTGAACATTAGGTAACTATATTTAGTCTGCGCCCCCCGGTCTCTGATTTTGCAGTTGCTCTGATTTTACAGTTAATTAGAGGCAAGAAGGCTGCAACAAGCTTGATAGCAGTCCTGCTAGAGGCAGAGGGTGTGAGCCCAGACCTGCACTAGGGTGCTTGAAAGCAGCTGCTTTCAGAGCAAGGACCAGAACCCAGGACTCTTCCCTCTCCCACCTGCTTAGAAAAATTCTTGTTTCAGAAATGAACACTAGGAAGGGATATGGGAATACACTTCTCATCATCTAGATTTACTTGGGCAGCAATCCTTGGGTTTAAATTGCAATGAAGAAAATACAGAAGCAGCATAGTTCTGTGCTGAGCATAGAGTAGGGAGTTACTGATATGGATCAACTGGGCTAATCAGAGAATTTTTTTCCAGGAGAGGTTTCTGAGGCATTTTTCACTCATCCAGCAAAACATCTGTCAGGAACAGTAAAGGCACAGCTAACTTGAGGTTTTAAAACTCAGTTTTGAGGTTGGAAAAGTCAGTAGAGGTGCTTTTCTCCTTTCTTTCATATGATCCCAAGTGTCCTTTAAAAATGGATTATAATCCTGAGAAGTGTGATCCAGGAAGTAATCCTACACAGACACACACACACACGAAAGAGAAGGAAATGTATATGACTAGACAAGGAAAAAATCTTATATCACCACATCGGAGAGGACAGAGAAGGGTTTAATACAATGGTTTCCATCCTTTTTCTAAGACAGGCCTTGAGCTCCTATTATTGCTTCACTGGACACTTTCTCCACTTTCATTTTATGATGCTGGGTTTCTCTTCCACAGCATTTTTGGACACAGCATGTTACCTTCAGTACAGTCAGCACTGGGAGCTGGGAAGTGGATAGGTGAAGACACACAATGGAGTATACTCATTCTCAGTCTTTTTTGCCTGGTTTCTGTCCCCCATTAATTCACTATTAATCAGGGCTTGGGGTGTGGTATAATAGACCAAGGGAGACCAAGACAACAGAGGGGATTCACGGGGTGGATTTGGAGAGATGCTGCCTGCAAGACAGATTGTGCACCATGGCTGTACTCATTTTGTGAACAGAATCTAACTTGAGTTGAAGAGACAGAAGTAGCACTGCAAGGCCACTGAATGGAGCTTAATCCACTTTGCAGCTTTCCCCTTTGACCTTGCATTAAAGAAAACATAAAGAAAAGCATTGGCAGTGACAAAAGCGACAGATTTGATACTAATACCTCTCCATACTTCCATGTTGCCAAACCTCATAAGTTGATAAACCTGTTCTAGAAAAAAAAAAAAAAAAATACTGCCTTTCTGCTGAGGGCAATGTAGGCTAAGGAGCAGAAATGTTTAGAACTGTTAAGGGAAAATGAGATAAGTATCTAGGCTGGAACTAAAGAAGGGGAGTCCTCACCTTTCAGTGTGGTATGTTGTCATTCGCCAGGATCTTCGCAGAGCACCCTGCCTATTACCACAGGGAGGGAGTAACCCTCACATATATTAGAAGAGGGCTGAAGCTTCCTACAATTTAATTTGCACTGAATTAATCTAGAGCAAATCCTACATAAAACAGTGCCTGTGGTGAAAAGCCAGGGATCCCAGGCTCTTGCTGCATGCCCCAACCACAAACTCCAGTCCTGACAAGCTCCAAACCAGCTATAAGAAAATAAGGCACCATGACGTCTTTCTGTCCTTGCCCTCCTCAGGGCTAGTAAATTCTCATCTGAGAGCTAGAAAACATATGAGAAAAATTATATGATTATATTCTAGCATAAATTGGTTATTACTGTGTTGGGAGTACTTTCTGAAGGGAAACGTTTCATCTTTCCCATTATTCAGAATTAGGGGCTTGAAAGGGAAGAATTGCTTGCTGTGATACTTTTGAGGGAAGTTCTAGGAAAAAGCTTTCAAGAGCATGGATGTGGGACACGTCCCATGCTAAAGAGAAAAGATAGTGGTGCTGCAGTGTAGCTAGAAAAGGAAATGGCATTCAGTGTGTAGCAGGATTCAGTGTGTAGCATATGCACTTAAAGACTTCATGACCTTCTTCCTCTGTGTTCACACATACGCACAAGAACTGCAACATGGCCCATTTATTTTAAAACACTGCTGCAGCTGACACTGATTCCAACTGCACTGAAACAATGTTAAGCAATAGAGGATTGGGTTGGGGTGCACTACCGAGAAAATATCATAGACATCTCACATCTCATAAATCCAAGGGATTTATGTATATAACTCCTCTGTACTCCTTTAAATACTCTTCTCTAAAGGCTCTTATTCACTAAACTGCTTATTTGGGGTTTGTGCAGCACAGGCATTTAAAAACCCCAACACTGCTGGCATGTTTATCAAGTAGGGTGGCCAGATGTTCAAAAACACCAGCAAGACTAAGGTTAAATATGTCCCTCAGGGGTTCCTCTTCTGAAAGTGTTTTATGATTGTAAGTTATTCTAAAAAAGTATTGAATTGCCTTTTTCTGTTGCCTTCCCGCAGCATTATATAGAGCACAGGGAAACAGGCAGAATGACAAACACAGTAACAGAAATAGCAAGAAAGTGCAGCTCTTTGCATTTCAGAAACACCATATCATTTCTATTTATATAAAAGACTAGAATCTGAAACAGGAGATAAAGATTAGTTTTACACACAATATTGAATTATAATGTAAACTGTCTCTTCATCTCAATGCCTCAGTTATGAGGTTCAGCTTAATGAGGTTTAGCATAAGTTTAAAAAAATCAAGACTGCTAATGTGAAAAAACACAAATTATTTCAGATGTCCTGTTATAAATTCAGCTGAAAAAATCCAGTAGATTTTTGAAGAATTAGAAGTTTCATTTAGTTTTGGAGGCTTTTTGTAATTTGGTGGCTAGTTATATATTTTCTGTCTTCATGTATTTCCCTTATATACATCTTACTCTTTCTCTGTGATTATTTATGTGATTATTTACCTTTTCACAGTCAGGCATAGGGTGATAACTTTGGAGTGGCATAAACTTTCTGGCTGAAAGCAGTTTTAGCCATAGTGAAATAGCCATTCCTTAGGAAACATCGTTCCTGGTGTTTTACCTCTAAAATATTTCCAAAATTATCTTACTAGAAAGGAGGTTGGTGTCTTTTTCATTATTGTTTTTTATTTTAACTCCTGTTCCATGGGGTTTCTTCCAAGAAGGTATTTGCTGTCGTAATGAAGAAATATGTTAAGCCTTCTCTCAATTAGCCTAATTGATGTAAAACCCTGATTGAGTCCTGAGAGAGATGAGTTTTTCCAACTGAACTTTATCAAAAAACAACTTAGCACAAAATAAGGAAGAAACTGAAACATGCAAGGCTACTAAGAAAAAGAACTTGTGATGCTTCGAGAAAACGTGAAAGAAAAATTTAGGTGTTACAACAGGCTGCTGTGTAGATATTACGAAAATAGATCAAGTGTTTTCAAAATGCTTTCCTTTTAGTGCATAGATCTAATGTAAAACTTTTAAAGTAAGAGTAGAAATGAGGAAGAGATACCTGTGAGATAAAAGATTTATCAGGAAAAAAAATCAGAATGTGAAAAGGATAGGGACTGTAAAAGGCAGTGGTTAACAGGCCAGAGAAGTGACTTACTTTTTCATTTCTTATTCCTTCTGGAAATGGCTGTTACAGAATACAATGAACACAGAGTCACAGCAGGTGTGATGGCAGAGGGCTCTGCCATATGATGCTATAGGCAGAACTGGGTGTTAAAGGTGGTGGTAACCACATGAAGCTCAAACCAGCATGAGAAAAAGCTGCTGCAAACCCTGTGTGCACATGTGCAGTAGAAAACTTGGCTGAGTAGTGGGATCAACTGCCAAACTATTTCTAAAATGCTGCAAATTTTCACTAAGAAAACCTTCCTTTCCTTCAGGTGTGATCAATTAAATATTGGCCAGGAGTCAAGTGCTAAGGAGTTCAAATTCTGCTTGTAGAGAAGTTTTATCTTTACCTGAAATGCACAGAAATTCAGCTTTTGAGTCAGGACTGGAGCCTGTGTTCTTAAATTCTGCTCAGAGTATAAATACACAGTGACTTCCTTGTAAACCATTTCATTTTTATCTCCCATTCTGCACTTGAAAACAGAGGTAGTAAGTTCTACTACTTTGTTATAACATTGTAAATTCTTTGGCTTTTGTGGAGGGGGAAGAAATAACTTTATTGGAATTACTTATTTTTCCTGGCTTTAAGGGGCATGTGGGAAAGTCTGTTCAGATTCATCAATCCTGGTGAAGAGATGGACAAGTGGTGCTACATGGTGAAAGCTTCTGCTGGGCAGGTTTTACTGTATTTAATCTAAATCTCAAAAATGGCTCAAGAAGCTGCAGTATTATTTTGAGTGCTCTGATTTCTGCTGGTGCACTCTTTCACTGCCATAAAATACCATGTCACATCCATATGCATTTTTCTCATAGTAAGGACAGAAAGGTTAAGCAGACATTGCAGAAACTATTATTTTTTATGTTGGTGTCAATTCTGAGCTTTCCTTGACCCTGTACTTTTAATATTTACTTAAACTAAAGCTGGACTTAAAGCCTAGATGACATTAATACTCATTGTCAGTGTGCCATGATATCAAAGCCTTTGAAGAGTGATGTTGGCAGGCTGCCAGACTGTGTTTCCCATGACGTCTTTTTCACTATGGTTGGTCTGAGGAACAAAATACATTCCCTGCATTTAGAAACTCATAAACTGTGAGAATTAGGTAGAATGAAGCAACAAGTATGGCCTGTCCCTTTGCACCAAAATCTTTCCTCCCTCTCTGTCATGCATGTCCTCATATGCGTGTGTGCGCACAAGCATAAGCACATACCCATTGCAGGAAAATATTTTAAACCAGCTCGTGTCTAGCAATTACTTTCATCAATTTTTTATCCTTTATTAAAAGATGTCAGAGGGGAGGAAGGGAAGTCATGTCTGAAAGTAAATCTAAGCATCCCAGGAAAAACAAAAACAAAAAAACCCAAACAAACAAAAAACCCCACATTACAATTAATAAGGTGCACAATTTTATGCACTGTATAAATGAGCAAACAGCTCAGAGAGTAAGGTGAATGCAAATGCTGGAGGACCTAGCTTCCAGCTGAGAGAGGTGGTACATCCCCACACAGATACAAGGAAGATCCTAAACGTGGTCAGTGGAAAAATGTGAAGGGAAACTCAATTCTTTATCAGTCTGAGTGATTCCAGTTGTGAAACTATTACTTGCACTAGTTTGTATTAATATTCAGGAGACCATAAATCTCAGAAGACTGTCTGAGGGAAGTAAATACTACTGCGACTGTGGAGATTTACAGAATAATAATAATCACACTAACAATATGTGTTTCAAGTATATTGGCAACCCTTGAGATCATAGATATTGAAATGCTTAAAACGTGAGCATCCTCAAAGGGAACATCTATGTTAGTAGTGAGAGGAGGTCAGAGAGAGAACTCCAACGCTGGACTCCTGATAAATGACATTACTCGTTTTTCAGCTTACACCCTGCCTCTGTTTAAAGTACTCCCACAAACATTTTCCATGACAGTACATGAATACATTTCTGGAGATAACTCCTTTCAGAGAACCCTCCCAGAAGGCAGAATGGATAAGACAGGACCATCCTTTTTTCCTACAAGCTTACACAGTTTCCCAGTGTTACCTCAGATGCTTTGAAACCCCAAGCACCCCTACCTACTCTCCTGTTACATCCAAGAGGCATGACACAATCCTTGGTCTTACATCCAAGAGTAGTTTACAGAGTTAAAGACAAAATTGAGGAACCATCTCAACATAGACATCAATACCAAACAAGAAAATTTTCTGCTGTCTCTCCTCTGCCTTGCCATTTTCACTATGAGAAAAATCTAGATGGACTGATATGACACAGCCATTTTACGGTACAGCAACAGTAAACCAAGTGCAAAACCTTGCTCTGTTGGGCTGTGACACAGCCCTCATTGTTTCAGACACTTTGAACAGGAAAAATAACACCTCAGAGAAGATGGCATTGCCTCAGAGCTGTAAGTCTCTACCACTCTGAAATCACAGGAGTCTTAGTTAAGTGCCGTGCAGTCTGTGCATGGCCCCTATGCTTTAGCTAGAGCTGCACCCAAGCAGGGTTGTCAAAAGCCAGTCTACAAAATTTGGCCTGGAAGCCAGCGATTGGCCCTTGGCCCTTTCCAATTTAGCAACATAGCTGTATCCAGAGTATCTTTCCCTGCATCATTAATTGTCCAGGTCCCAACACTGTACTCTGTTTTACAAAGATAAAATATTTTCAGTCCTGCAGTGTCTCTGTGTTGTGAGTGTGGTCCTGTTCCATAAGACACTTGATTAACACAACTGCACAGCTTCCTGTCAATGCTGGCTCTACAGTTCACTTCTTTTAATATGTTTCATGAAGGCTACTTGCTAACAAGGGAGGGCCCCACCAGCCATGGGCTGCACCAGTGTTCTCGTAGCCTTGAAGTTTCTGCACCTGATCATTTCATAAGAGGAAAATTCTGACACTGTGGTTGTAGGGTAATCAGCAGAGAGGAGCTGTGTTGCCTCAGGCAACTTCCTGCCATTGGTACAATGTCTATTTTGAAATTTTGTCCCTCTGCACATTTCATACTAATCCACAGCCCTCTGTAGAATAGACAAGTCAGAAATAATATGCTCCATAAAAAATGAAAAACTAAAAGAGAGGAAGTGAAAGAGTGATTCAAGGTGACATATTTCGTCTGTTTTCTCTTTGGCCTATTCCCAAGTGCTCCTTACCTTCTTTAAATCCTCTGCATTTTGTTTTGGATGTATATTTTAAGACACTACTTTCTTCCTTTCTGAAAACTCACACGCAGTTCCTGACATAAGGGTTGAAGCTTTTGAGGTGTGTCTTGTATCCCCATATTTCCATATTAAATATTAAGCTGAGATCTGGAAGGAACTGGTTACCACCCTCCTGAGATTCTTTGGATTTAATTCAGTGCTTATATAAATAGCAATGTAAATTACATATCTAATGAATTAGGTGTTGTAATAATGGTGTAATATACACTGTGCTACTTATTACTGAATCTGCAAATTGAAGTTAATTTACTCAAGAAGAAAAAAGTAAAAGAAATCATAATACAGTAGAGGGTAATTGTACTCCGCTGTACCAGAGTGAGCTAGATACTAATTACAAATATTTTACTATCACTACAAGTTTCTCTGTTATTTTCCCACTGAAGCTGTGCTCATTTTTCCCAATTTTCAGGATTAATTTCTTTCACATATACTCCTATATACTAAAACCCTTACATACCAATATTACATATACCGTATTATAGTAGAAAACCATGAAGACTGAGGAAAATGCTGCAATTACCTAGTCTGACCTCCTACATAACACAGGGCATAGAGATTCCCTGAATTAATTCCTGTATCAGGTTAAAAAATATTTAATATTGATCTTAAAGTGTCCCACAATTTATAGCTCACCACAATTCTTGCTAAAATTTATCTTTAACTTGTCTCAGTATCTAGCTTTCAGTCCAGATGCTTACAATGCAGTTATCTGAAAAAGTCATCCTGTCATCAGGAATATTTCACTAGCTGTTTTTATGATGACAGTTAATTTCCTTTCAGTAGCCAAACTGCTTTATCTCCTCCCCCAAGCCCTCTAATCACTGTCAGAGCTCTTCTCTGAACCTTCTCCATTGTTTCAAAATCCTTCCTCAAGTGTGGACTTAAAAGAAAAATTTGAAAACTAGCATGTATAATAACTCTCTTAAGCACAGGCAAAATATAGCATCCTTGTTTAGGCTCAGAGTTCCCTTTCAAATAACCACAGAGCACACAATCTGTTAAGCCACTTTGGTAAGGGAACATTCCTGTCTGACTATCCAGGAGCCACTGTGGTCTCTTGCCTCAGACTCCAGCCCCACAGAGCTTAACCTGCAGCTAACACTGCAGCTCCACACCAAGATAAAGGCACTAAAATGTATTCCTCAACAGCTGTGTTAAACTAGGAACCCACATTCTAATTCTAGTGCTAATTATGCACTATGAACCACAGGTCTGGAGTCACTACTCCACAGACAACCCATCTGTGAGACAGGTTTTCCTGCCTCTATGTGTTCAAACACTTACTTTGCTTGTACTTGCAGTATCAAGATGTCCAGATTGCTCTGAAGGAGTGTCAGTCCTCCAGTCTGCATATTCTAAATTCACTTGATTTTTAAGATTGTTGTAGGCATATAGAAACTCTGAACCTCTTACTTTGCTCTGCTAGAATAGGCTTAATTCAAATCATCAGGCTTTAGAAGACTGATGGTTCAAATCATCAGTCTTCCAAAAGATGCATCTAGCTGAAGCTCAACAGCAATGGGGTTTCTTTTCCAGACATGAAATATAACAGGTAACCTCTGGAGAGATTCATCCAAACCTATTTTGGATAATTTAGATACCTGAAGCAGGTGGGAGCTTTTGTTCATTCTGTAGCTGCCTGACTCACTAGTGACTAAAAAGGAAAGCTAGTTGGCATTTGTTTGCACATTTATGGGGCAAAAAGGAAGATAATTATATTTGTCACCAAGTATGTCTATGATTTGTGAGGTGAAAACTTCAGAAGTTGCAGGGCAAGTAAAACTTGAAGACAAAACACTACTTCTGACATTTTTATTATGGCCATTCTCCTATGCCACAAAAAGGGAAGCACCAAGCCAGAATTTTTAGCTCTTAGAAGAAATATCAGTGTATTGGTATTCCATTGATCTCTCACTAAGCACAGGGATTGCCTTGATATTACCTTGTTCATTTTGGAAAACTGAATAAATCATGACAAAGATGGTCTAACTGGAAAGTGTTTCAAAGTTGATATGCATACCACAGCCATTACATTCAAACAATGTTATTCTAAGGTTAGCTGTAAATGCTGCTGCTAATTGAACATTACAGTGTACTTGTGACACCTTTACATCTTTATTTGTATACCTGCATACAAGTGTACTTGTTTACATCTTTTCATGTGTGATATAGTGGCTGACTAGGGGAAAAGCAGAGCTGATGGAAATAGCATAGTAAGTCAGTAGATGTTTAACAGAAAGTGTAAGGCCACAATTTTTGTTTCTTGACAGCAGGAAACAGACTAGTTGACATATGGAAGACAAAAGACATTTTATTAGAATATAGAATCTCCCCATGATACACACAGTATCAGTGTGAAGAAGCCATAAATAATGAAGCATGCAAAAGGATGCACATGAAAGATGCAAAAGATTACTCTAAATTGATTGAAAAAATATTGTTATCAGTAATGAAAGTCTGACTGAAGCAGCAGCAAGGACAATGAAGACAACTGCAGTACCTAGTGGGCTCAGTAAAAGCTCAAGAACAAGTAAATCAATATAAGAATGATGGGGGGAAAAAATGCCATCATCAGGACCTTTATATTTGGTAGAAAAACACAATGACCTAAAAAGAATTTGGAAGGATATCTCCAAAAGAAAACAAAAGAGTTTTGGGATGACTCTGTCAGATTCAAGTCAGGTGGGTGAGGGATTATTATCCACATTTTGTGTTGAAGCTGAATGAGATGGCTGGGCCAAATGATCAGCATGAGAAGCTAAAGGATCCCAAGGCAGGCTTTTGTGTTACATGCCATCCTCCAGATAAAGTAGACATCTTCATGAATTATGCAACTAACATGTCTCTGAATACCAGTAGGGCTTCACATCTGTTTGCTGCCCACTTCTATAAAGTCTTCCTTCGTGTCTACATTGCTGCATGCTGAAGACAACTGTGAAATTCAGAGGCAAGCACCTACTAATTAGGCAGGTATTAAGCATGAAGTCTAACACCTTATTGTGGAATTATGCCTTCACTGACAATTTTGCAGAGTTTTCACGAGAAACTTGTGAGCACACAGACTTTCTGGGCATATAAGCAGCCACCTGCTTCTGCAAATCTCATTTCCACTGCAGAGGAACAGCAGGCCTCTGCAAATCTGAACAAAGGACTTTGAAGTTTGTAAAAGAAAGATCTCCCAAGCCCAGACTGAGCTCACACTTATCTCCTCCTTCCTGATGCCACAGGAAAGTTTCCACAGGAAAAAAAAATCTGGATACACATGCTAAGCAGGAGCTCTGCTTGTCCCAACCAGGCCCCCAGTAATTCAAGCAAAGGGAACAAGACCATCAGATTAGAGCTCTTTAGCAAAACTTGTCATTTAAACACTACTTGCAATGCTTTTGGAAACTGGATGTTCCTGCCCTAATGAATTTTGTATGTGAAGTCTGTTAGCATTTTCAACTTAATTTTAACCTATTTCTTTAGTATTATTAATGTATGTGAGACGTTTCAGTTTTTTTGGGAAACAGAGACCTGCTTATTTAACCTGTATCTACTCTGGTTCATAGACAATCAAGCAAAGGGACTGTTTTATTTGGGTAGCACATTCATATGTCAAAATTTGCAAATCTTTTATCTCTGATAAGGTCTGCCGCCACTCCAGTTCCTGATCACTGAACTTTTGGCTGCTGTTTCTTTTGTCTTGGCATAAAATATCTGGGGGATTTTCAGACTCTGTTTTTCCTCCATTTTCTATAACTGAATTTATTCTGCATTGTCTCTGGCCTTCCAATGGACTTTCACACCTAATGTGTTATACCTGTACATTTTGGGGTTCATGCTGCAGTCTCATGTCCCTACAGATTCATGATTTCTTGCCCACTAATACTGTTACTCATTTTCCAAGAATTTCCAAGTATCTTCTTGAGTATTCAAAAGATAGCACTAGTGTTTTACTGCCCTAAGTGTGAAAAACCAAATAAATCTGAGTTTATGAAATGTAGGCTATCTGTAATAAGAGCCTTGAAAAAGATAAGGTGGCTTTAAATCTTAGATCAATATATTAATGCATATCTTCAGAATTTCAGTAAACATCTTAGTGATGTGCACAGCACTTAACAAAATGATAAAGCATAATATGTGGTTGGATCTAGTGAGAAACAGTTTTTTGCCTCTGCAGTGAAGGTTTCAGGGTTTATTCACCTATTAGGTTTGTTAATAAATATTATATTTAAATGCTATGTTTAATTGAAATTTTCTTAAATGTGTGTTGACAAAATGCAAGTATCACTTTTCATTTGCTGCTATCAAATAGGAGGAAATACATGCCTAATATGAGGCTTATAAAAGCTAAAATTTTGTAAAAACCTCTCAAATCCCATTTTCAAAAATCACTCGGGTACTTCCCCTAAAGGTCATCAGTGAGCTCTTAAGTCCCTTGGTCAACTTTAAAATGAGGTTTCTATGTCAGATTTACTTTATGTAAATTATTTGTTCACTTTGCCCAGAAGGATTCTGAGAGTAAATAGTCAGTGAAGACACTTAGTTTTGTCTATTTTGTAAAGCAGGATGGTTTCACAAATTAATATCCTAGCTAAATAATGTAGTAATTCCCTAGATCTTGACCTGATAATCACATAATCTTTCTAAATAAGTAAATTCCTAACCCATGAGTTTTGATGATGTAGGATGTTTTCATGGACTAGCAAACTGCACAGCTAAAGATAGGGGCAAACTGAGTGTCTCCTGCGCGCCAGTAGATGGTTTCAGATGTCCATGATTCTATGAGCCATTAGATGGTAGGGACATATCTCCTAATTCCCAATATTTTCTTGTTCACATTGGATAATACGCTCTACCATTAGGGCACCAGTGAAAAATGAAGGGTAGGTCAGCGTGTCTGTGTGCAGTTGAGTACCTGGGTCCCTCTTTCCATCTGTGCTGGCACTCTTCTTTATCCTCTGACAACACAATCTAAGCAGCCTTCCAGTGCATTATAAGGCAAATAATGTTTTTCTTCTCCCTTTGAAGCATTCTCTGATGTTTCCTGGTAGATACAGCTTTGCTGCTGACTAGCATCATGTATCTTGATATTTGAAAACAAGCTGGATCACAGAAAACATCTCAGATTAAAGCTCTTGAATTGGAAACATGATTAGAACTGACCTGCGGCAACAGAATTTTTTTCCTTCTTTTGAGAAGTCTAACTCAACTTTATGCACACTTTTCCTAAAAGTCTTCCATTAACTTCTAAAAATTTCAATAGAGCTTTTTCCACTTCTTTCAAATATATTAAGAAACCAGGGGTAAGAAAACCCCTCACTAAAAATGACATTTTGGCTTTACACATTATGTTTATTGCTGCTATGCAGCTACTCAGCTCAGCAGTCTGCAAAGACGGCTGTGCAAGTTGGATCTCATTGCACAGTGCCATGTTCTCTCATGTCTCTTCAATTAAATTACCATTCTACCCTTTATTCTGCCAGGTTAATACAACCAGATGAAATATTTCTCAATTCTGGCAATGAACTAGTGATATAGAGGAAACAAACATCTAAAAATAATTTATTCTCTAACCCTCAGTAGTAAATAATATTGTCTTTCATTTTTCAAAGACTTGATGTATCTGTTTAAGTCAACACCAAATTTCTGTCTACTAAATATATATTTTTGACAGAAAATTGCAGAAGAAGTGATGCTACAAACAGTTGGAATACACAAATTAAATACAAACAATATTAAAAATAAAGCATTAACACATTGCTGATATTCTGCACAGGGTATTATAATAGATAAATAACAACAGGGAATAGTATATGTAGCTGTAGCATTTTCATGCCTTCCATTCAAAAACTGAAAACAAAAGTCATAATGTTTACTGGAGCTTTGCAGTGCCCTGGCAAAACAGGCACCTTTATCTCAATGTTACAGATCTTGGCGGGGGGGTGGGGGGGGAACCTAAAACGTGACTGGATTGTGTTGTTTTGATATTCATGTTAGAGATCTGCATCACGGAAGTGGGACTTTCTGGAGGCAAAAAAAGCAGAGCATTTTCAGGGACAAAGAGGAAACGCAGCTGCTGTGCCAGCATGGTGTCTACTTGTGTGCAGTTGTCAGAGCAGAAGGAAAAGGTCTGTGGCTTTTGCTCTCACTTCATGGGGTCCATTGCCAGTGTGCAGGCTTGATGGAGATGGGCCTTCCCTGCTTGTGCAGAAGCTTTCCCTCACCTCTCCTGCTGGGGCCAAGGCAACCTAATCTGCCACTAGATGGGCTGCCCTGAATGACCCGTGCCTGAAACAGGTGACAGAGCTGCAGCCTGCACCACATGTGGGTTGAAGAAAACACAAACCTCACATTTTTCATAAAGACTAGCATGTCAAAGTACTGCTGCCACTTATGCTCTTCCTACCAAACAGCTTCTGCATCAGCACGTTAAACAGCCTGTTACTGAAACCTAGGGAAGAGATGTGTGCTGTGTTACTGAGGGCCACACAGGTCTTCAGAGCTCCAAGCTGGTGATCGCTGCTTTAGAGAGAAACCTGCCCAGTTCAGACAAAACATTTATTTTTAAATGGGCATCTGATGTCTGTCGGTGGCAGAGGTCTAATTCAGACTTCCTTGATCACCGTGGCTGGCACACTCCCAGGTACTGCATTATATTAACGAGGTTCATAAACTGTCAGAGATATAACTCATCCACTTAACTCTCTGCAATGAGGCACAGGCTCTGAGGACATGGCCTTTCCGAGAATGTTCTCTCTTTGTAATTCGTCATTCCCCCGAAATGCCTCATCTGATATGATGTTACTGGAATCTTCAGCTAAAAGGTTCAATTTTTTTTTTTGGTCACACATATTGCAGAGTGTATCTGTATGTATCCTGCCACCCCAAGCGGTGACTGGGATCTCTGACATCAAACTATTTCCACTCGGAGCAAGGAGATCACTATTTTTCATGCTGAATGAACAACAGAGTGATCCCCTGCCCTCAAGCAGAAGGTCTGTAAGGGGAAAAGTGCCTTTGACCACAGAATTCAGTCTGTCATTCTGCTTGGAGCCTCTAGAGCGTAATCTGTCTTTGTACCAGCCTAGGCTGCATGGGGCGATATTCATTTAAACTCTCCAGTGGTTCTCCTTTTGCAGGAAGGGTTTTCACAAAGCGCTTTGGCATTTGCTTTTTGAAGCCTGCTTAGCTGATTTTGCTGAATGGAAAAGGTAGCCCTGAAACATATATTTTACTATAGTTTTCAAAGGTGGAAAAAGCCTGCAGTAGGCTAATGCTGAGAGGAAAAATAACATTGAAACATTAGCTGAGTTCAGTTACTTTAAACATTAGACACCGCAGGAAGAGGTTTTATTGACTTTGAAACCCCCCTGGCACTTGATGCTGTTATATTGTGCACCTGGAGCAAAATGTTTGTGCTAAGCAATGCATTTGCTAGATGTATGGATCCTAAGGAGATGGGATGATGCGGAGCACCTTATGCATGCTGCTTTGTGCTTTCACTGGGATACCTCTACTTCTTTACTCCAGAGTATGGGGCTTAAGGGAGTTCTTCAGCTAAAGTAAGTTCACTCTTCCTCATCTTCCTTATGTGCATTTCCAGAGACAGAGGCTGTCCTGTCAGGTATCCCACCTTTCATATTGTGCTCAGGCACAAAGAGACAGAGGGCTCAGGCAAAGCCTCCACCTGACAGTCACCTTCCTGGCAGCTCTTCTGCTGATGGCACTGTCAAAGAGATCTGTCAGTTCCTCTGCTGTTAGCCCACAATTCCCACTGAGCTTCTGAATAACTATTACTGGATTTTGATAATCCATCAGCATTCAGGTTTCATAAGTTCAAGCCCTATTCGTCTTGATCACACTCTCTAGAGTTGTTCCTATGATTGCCTTATTTGTTTTTCTTTCTGTATGTTAAAGTAATAAGCCTGACTATTCAGGCTGCTGAAAGGCTGCTTCAGCTGAGCTCTGCACTTTGCATACCGTGCATCCATCTGCCTTGTCAGCACCGCCATCACCAGCTGTTGTACGAACATTTTGATCAGAGCATTATTAGCCTGCTACAACATGACCAGCACTATGAAGTCAGTGCAGTGCAAAAGCTGTCACGTTCCATGAAGTTTCCTGACCCTGTGACCATTATCAGAGCCTTCAAATAAACAGCAATTCATCACAGGGAAAATAAATATCATCACAGAGAAAGAGTCGGCTGTTATTGAAAAGTCTCTTACCTCTGATGAAATGTTCTGGCTCTTGTCATTTATGTGACAGCAATGATCTAATTTAATCTAACATGTGGTGATGGAGAAGAGAAAATTACCTGTGCTTTCTTTCTGAAGTTTTACTCTATACAGTGCTCATGGTTGGCCACAGTCCTGAGAAACTGGCAGACACAACATATTATTCTCTTTCTCATTTTCTACTCACTCTCTTTTGAATGTTTCTGTTTCCCAGATCCAAGGGCCCGGGTGTTCACACTCAAAGCATTGAAGTTTATTTGCCATATGGGTGCCTCAACATGGAGGGATGAATTTTCACTGAACAGAAACACTCATATGTGTTTGTTTATCAGAAATTCAGAGTTCTCTTGTACCATCAAAATATTTTCCCCTATACAGTCTGCACAAATTTTAAATATGATTTTTTTTCCTACTGCTCCTCAAAAGAGTGAGTAACATTGATGATCAACAGTCTCTTCTAACATAGTGCAATTTAAAATGCTAGACATTCATTTGGTGGGCTGCAAGGAGTCTGTGGCTTTGTTAGATCTGCAGCATAAAGAACCAATTTTTCTTATCCTAATCCTATGGCTTGGCTGTCTGAAAAAGGCGACACACAGTTACACGTAATGATAAGAAAAGCTAGTGCTGCCAAAGGCAGTAAGATACCAAAGCCAGATGATTAAACCATTCCAAAGCTTTCCTAGAAGACAAGAGGAGGCAAAGGTCCAAAATTTTTTTCACAGAAGTTGTCATGCTATAAAACCTTCAGAGCAAAGCCCACATAGAGATACATATACACTTTCCCTTTAATAACCGATTCTTACTATTTACAGAAAAAACAGTGTGATGCATCTTTTAAAACTTTTCACTTTAGTTTTTTGTTTAAGCTTCATTTTTTGTTGATTTTTTTTTCTGTTGCCAAGAGGACAGAGGCAGTTTTTCTTATTTAAAAATAAATGGGATTGTTTTTTGCAACCTACACACCTCTAATGGCTGAATAATTTTCATGTGTAGAGCAGACACCTCTACACACACTTGACCCCTGTACAATCAAAACTCTGTTCTTAGAATGACAATGTAGTTGGGCTACAGAGCTACACCATCACAGGAAAGAGAGCAACAGGCTTTTCCATTTTCAGGACTTCCCATATACTTGGATTGGATGGAATTAACAATAAATATGCAACCAAATATTTTCTCTGACCTTAATGAAGTCAGAAAATGTAAAGTGGATACAATTCCACAAAAGCAGAAAAGAGAAAATTAAAATTTCTCCAGGTTTAACATATTTTTGGCATCACTAATGCCTTCAGCCTGCACTGAGCAATGCACATTTGAGCTGCACCCAGTATCTGCTGAATGCAGGTGGGGAATTTCTTCCTGGCTTCTCAGCCCCATCCTTGTTCTAAGTGGTCATCTGGGGATTTTCACAGGTGACCCTTCTGTCACCTCCCCTTTGTCCAAAGAGACGCGCCTGGCTCACCTTCTTGAGGGAGTACAGCAGAGCCCTGTCTGGGGCATTTCACCTGTGGGAACAGGAATGTGAAGTTCAGTTCTAAGCCTGAATCTACAAGATACTCCACAGCTCAGTTAACACAGAGGTCAGCAGTAAGTGATCTCCAGTTCTACCTCATGTGAGTTGGTAGCCCCTGTATTTTAGGTTACCTTTCAAGTCTGAGGCAGGAAAAAAGGACATGCTGCTCTTTAGCTGTGAGATGAAATCATGGAAAAGTGCCAAATATCATGTGGTTATCAAAAGCATAAATCACTTAGAAATACCTGGGAAGAGTGAAGATTTGTAGAAAGTTTCAGGTCAAAATTGCAGAAAACTCTTGCTAAAGTTTAAACTTTCTGGAAATTTGGGTCAAGCCAATATCTGTAATACAGCTAAAAAACAGTAAGTCGCTCTTGCTTTCTACTGCTGTTAAAGGTTTGCACTGCTCTTTTGTGACAAGCCACAGTGCTGTGGTTTTCAGTGCCCCTGCAGTGTCTTCAATTCATCAGGTGCAGAAGCTTGCCAGGGAAGATGCTCAGGGAACCCTGAACAAGATAGAACCTCTCTCAAGAGCCCAGCAGCATTTCAAACAAAAGCTTTCTAGCAGGTCTTCATGGGGGTCTTCAAATGCTTATACAAAAAGGAAATCTCTGGAAAACTGAAGAGTCCACTGAGAAATAAAGGAAGATTTTATGTTAAGCACCTTCTAGACAGCTGATATAAAAAGATTATGGTGCACTAGTTGAAATAAATGCAATTTTTATCACACTTCTCTTTTCCAATGTGCCTAGACTTATCTGAATTTATGATTCATAGTTTTACTGTGTCTGGTAAAAAAAAAAAAAAAAAA
>VYXD01006564.1:455020-535827 GCA_013397195.1 Hylia prasina
AGAAACCTTTGGGGCTGAGTTTTCAACTCAAGAAAGGAAAGAAAAATAATTTGAAGACTACACAGGCTAAGAATTTATCATTTTGGCTTGCTTTTAAAATTCATAAGTGCCCACTAGATATTATTGTGGATATGTCAGTTTGACATTGGATATTTTAAGTAATTATTTTATTGCACAGAATAAAGATACTTGGTCATAGTAATGAAATATTCTTTCTGGGCAGCACCTAGATAGTTAATTCCATAAAAAAAATGACAGCAAGGCCACACAGTCTACCTTCCCTATCAGGGATCTGTCTTTATACCACTAGTTTTCCTATTCGCTCCTTTTATGATGAAAGAGAGTTAAACTTGGAGGAATGACAGGGTTCTCATCATGTTAAATGTAAGCACAAATAAAAGCATACCTCAACAGAGTAGTTTCCATGGAACACAGCATGAGTTTAATATAAAACTCCAGCAATGATGTTCACTCACTGATGCAGCACTGCTGAAGGCAGTGAAATCATGCTTGAAAGGGTTTTTGCAGGGGGCAGCTTTAGAACCCCCATGACACCGACTTAAATCTACAGATATTGAGAGAAAGGTCTCTGCATCACCTTTCCTGCTAAATAATGAGTATGATTCTTCTGAGAATCAATACACTGAAAGCTTTCTAGACAGTAATGCTCCACTTCTTCAGCTGCTCATAATGTGTGTGTATACATATATAGCAATATACCTCCAGCCTCCAAAAATCCATTTTAAAGAAACATTTCCCCTTACATGCACAGCACTACAAAGGTTTTATGTGTGCAGACCACTATAAGCTTAAGAAATTAACTTGCACATGGCTGGACATGTAATGTCACAGCTTTGCAATATAACATTCCCAGAGCCAGAATTACATCCATGTATTCCTGCCATATTATTGCTTGAACTAGCCCATATTTTGCTCTTTCCCAAATCTGGTGCAATTTGCAGTGTATAAAAACATTCATCTCCATAAAAGAAGTGAGAAAAAATAGCAAGATGGGATTTTGATCAATACTGGTTCTGATGAAGTTTGATCACAGCACTTGACATTTTGAGCAAGTCTGGAAGAACACTCACAGAGACTCAGGACCCACCAAGAGTCTTTAGCTTTGTAACGGGACATTGTTGACTTAGGTGGGAATATTCTACCTACTTTTTTGTTTGCCTTATATGGCTATGATAAGGCAATAAAATGCATTAACTTCATCTTGTAGTTAATCTTGTTACCAAAGCTTCAGTAGTGCTGTTTTATTGGTGATTTATGTTAGGCTTTGCCTGTCATCTTTTTTTCTTGACAGAAGGAAAATGGCTTTATCAACATGCTTATAGATTAAAAACCAATCAAGAACAAACAAAATTATTGTTTGAGATCATTGTTTATAAAATTAAGGTCATCAGATGCCTTCAAAGTACACCCAGGAAGCTGGTGCAGGCATGGGTAATGTGTCACTTTTAGAAAGAGCAGTATTCATTTATACTCTCATATGGACATATCAGGGAAAATTGTAAAGAGCAGATTTTTTCAAGGTGCAGAAAATTAGGTACATAAAAACGTGCATTCACTAATCATTCTATGTATAAATGAGCAGGAATGTTGTTAATGGTTCCTTCTCCTCTAGAGGCCCATACTACAGCATTAAATGTGAATGGGACAGATGTAGACACCTAATCTTGATGAGTCTGGGATCCAGAAATGATCTTCTGCTCATTGCACCTATTTCTTTTTATCACTGCATGGTTTATAAAAAACAAAGCTCAGTTAATTAAAAAAAAAATAAGTAGGGATGCAAAACAACAAAAATTTCAAGCTAACTTTCCCAGTTTTAAACTGATTTTCTGAGACAGTCAGGCACCTTTTCTTTATCTCTGAGGACTCATTTCCTTCCTTCTAATGTAAGACAAAAATCTTTTGGAGCTACTGAATCAGGAAGATCCTGCTCTGTGTAATTCTCATATTGCACTGAGCACTGCTGTGTTTGAGGACTTTCCAGGAATATATTACACAATGTGACTAACTTCTACCATTTGCTTTGCTTTGGTTTCTTCTCTCATATTCTTCTCCAGGGTGAGGAGTGTATTCAGTGTTTTGTTTGGATTTGTTGGGGGTTTGGGGGTATTTTTTGTGATACAAAGGTATATTGTGGTGTGCTTTTGTTAGAGAGAATAGGTTAAAGGAGTGCATCTTGCACTATAACAAAGGTGGCAAATTTTGGGAGACCTATCCATCCATGTTAATTTTATTTTAATGAATTCATTAAAAATTTTAGTAGTCCCCAAGACATGTCTGCTATTTGCATAGATGAGCTGTACCCTTCTTATGGGAAGTCCTAGTCCACAGGGGAGGAAACCTGTTCCTGATCTCTATCTTGGGGGTCCTGCAGTCACCCTGGGCTCAGGTCATTGAGTATTATCAAAGTGAAAACTGCCACTTCTGGTTCTGAGCCTCAGCTTGCAGTGTGTGCCCACTGCTGCTGATGCAATTAGAAGATAAATCTTGAATGGCTGTCACTGTATCAGAACTGATAAATTGCCTGGGTAACAAAAAAAAAAAAAAAGAGAGAGAGAGAGAGAACACCCTAATGTAAGATTCAAATAAGAATAAAATTATTATGTTTTCCAAGCAAAGGGCAGGATAAATGTGGGAGAAGGGGACGTTTCTTTTATGAACTCTGATTATGGGGAAAAAACCCTGACATTTGTACTTAGATCAGAACAATCTGAGCTTTAAGGCACTCTTTTAATCAACATGCTTGTCTGATGAAATGCTGTAGGATTTGCTTATATATCAAAAGAGTTCCCTAGAGATTTCAGCAATATAACTGAATACAATTAAAAGATCAGTTGTAAACACCATTTGTGACACAGTTTGTTTGCTGTGTCTTGTAAGATAAGTTCAGTTAATAACACATGAACTTGTGGTGGTTTAGAAGACAGTAAAGTATTGAACTGTAGTGCAAGAAAAGGATTACCATAGAAGCCTGCTAGAGATGCAACTATTCAGCTATCTTGGATCTGATGGTCTGTAAAAAGAGAACAGAGAAACTATTAAGCCAAGGTTCACATCCAACAATGGAATCATTTATGAACAACCTTTCTGGGCCTAATTCGTTGCTGAATTAAACCTCAAGTAATGTCATTGAAGTCAATGGGGTTATGCAGGGCATAAGTCAGTGGAGCAAATTAGCCCTCTGTCTTGAAGCCAAGAAAGGAAAGGGAAGAGTGATCCAATAAAGGAGAGATGAAATGCTGATATTAGCTGAATGCCACTTCTTGGTACAGTGCGTTCTTTGTGTCCAGCAGTGAATATTTCATCCTTCCCAGGTGTAAAATCTTCCCAGCAGCACTGTAAGGCAGATTTATAATAAATGACAAAATTAATGGTTTAGTTCCATTGAAATGCAGCTTCTGGGCTTCTAACAGGAATTTAAACTGTGAGCAGACAACACCTATGCTGGCTTCAGTGTGATCTCCAAATCAAGCCTTGATCTCATCAAGAAAGCCTTGAGGCTGACCTTTTATTTTTCCCCTTTTGCCGTCTCTTACCCATACAGATATTAGAAGATAGCATTTCTGGGTATAGGTAGCTTTCTACATAGAAAAATGACAGAATTCCAGGAATATCTTTGTAAGAGCTGGAGTAAACTAGGCAGTCACTGCCTCAAATCTGAAGGCACTACTAAATAGGATGGATTTGTTTACGTTTAATTTATATATGGGTAATGTTAAGGGCTCTAAGAACCCACAGTATTGCAGTGATTGTACATATGCCTTGAATTAATGAACAAAAACCCATTTTCACTAACCAGCATTCATAATACATGGTCTCTCAAATTTCACTTCTGCTGTCCAACCCACTGATCACTCAAACTGAGGTTAAGATCATCATCTCCCTCAGCTGGAGATTATGGGGTTTGCACCATTCACAGAGAGCTCAGTCCTGGCTGAAGCCTCTAGGCATTTTTATTATCCATATAAAGAACAAATTCCCAAAATGTACAGAAGGGTTTGCAGCTCATGAAAATATCTGTATGAGGTCGCCTGTGCAGAACAACATATTTTGGCAGCACAGCTCACTTCTCACTACACAGAGATCAAATAACTGGGATTACTTTGACATCCTACCACACAAACTTCAGTGATGAGCTAAAGGATGGAAAAGGATTTATTGTAATGTAGTAGAGAAAACTCTCCAGACCTATATGTAAGGGAAGCTGTGTAAAACAGGCAACATGTGACACATGTTGCTCCTCCAGTATTTGTTGTTTAACTTCTGGTCTAACTTAGCAACAACAGAACTTGTTGGAGGGGCCAGCAGCTGACTCACATGACACTTGGCCTGTTGCATGTGTAATATTGGCCGTTTATTCCTTTTTTTAATATCATTTTTTTCAGGTGGTACTTCAATAACTACTCCAGATTTTCATTTTCTTTAAACCCTATTGCTTCTGTTTACAATTCAATTCTGAGTGTTCTCTGTAGAGACAATTGAAGGGAACAAGATACAAATTTGCCAGCTGCTGTGTGAGATGCTGATGTAAACACATCCAGGACTATCCAAAGTGACTTGTCATGAGGCTTTGGGACTATTGCAGATATGGGAACAAGCTCCATTAATCCACAGCCCTAATTTCAACTGATAAAATATCATTATAAAGCTGGTTTACAGGTGCACTGAATTTGTCCTTGACTCAGTTGGCACAGTTCTGATTTTAAAAAAGGTTCTGCTAGAGGTCGAGGTTTTGTTGGATAGCAAATCTGATTTTGACAGAAATATTTGCATTTTCAGTAACTAAAAGCTCATCCATCCAAATACCCATTCACTTTTTGGTTTTCTCAATAATTAAAAAGAAGTCAACTAGGTATTGCAAAAATTTTGATCCATTTTTGGAAGTTTTATTGAAGGATGTGTTTTTCAAGAAAGATGTAGAATTTCCCTATTTGTGATTAAAATTATTAAACTGTTGTGGAGAATTATCTTTGCCTCACCAAAGAAAGTCTGTTGAATTTTGTTATTTCTGTTTCTGTAGTCGCTTTTCTAAAGCCATCTCGTTTCTCTATGGTATCAGTCTTACATCTAACACTATTACATTTTGTTTCAGCTGGCAGGCTTCATCTATGCCTGTTATGTTGTGAAGTGTATTACTGAAGAAGAGGACAGCTGTAAGTACTAAAGCTTTTTTACATACAAAATGAATGCTTTTTTTTCCTTTTTTTTAAATTACCTCTCCACTATGCTGGCTCTTGCTGACTTCAGCCTAAATGCCTTATTATACTGTAGCCAGATCATGTTTTCTGTCCATCCTTCTTGGTCTAAAATCTGGAAACATCTGAAAGACAAAGGAGTAATAAAATACTGGTTAAAAATTATATACACCTTTCTTCTGGAAAGATCATTGCAACTCTTTATCTCACAATTTAGCTTAAGATCTAAAACAAGTTTTTTGCTTTTTGTTGTGCTGTTTTTTGGGGTTGGGGGGGGGGTTGGGGTTGGTTTTTTTTTTTAAGGAAGAAAAAATCCCAATTAGTAAATACAAGCTTTTTTTTTTTTTTTTCTTTTTTCCAGTCGTCNTTTTTTTTCCTTGCTCCAGGTTGTCATTAACTATTTTCAGGGTAATTGGTTACAACTAAGGTTATAGCTCTTTTGTCTTGGCGTGTACGTTGTTTTGTAAAAGCACTTCTGGCAAAAAAAGTAGCTGTAGATCATCACAAGACCTTCATTTATGAGAGGTGAAACAGTGGAGCTCCTCTTGGTTCCTGCTGTTCCCAGGGTACAATTACATGAAGTGAAATGACTTCATATAGATATAGGTTTGTGTTTCTTCTGCTTATTTATATCAATAGAAGCCTGTTGAGAAAAATTTGCTCTTATTGCATGCTGTAGAGTCAAGCCATTTTTTTTCTCTAACCTGGATTTTTTTAAAAAGGGCCGCTGCAGCATTTCAGTACATCTTGGGATTCATACTAAAGCACTTTAGAAACAAGTATCAGAACTGCATGTAACTTTGATAAAATATACATGAATCCTAGGGAGAGCTCTGCAACAGGAAGCTAAAGGGTTTTTATTTGATTGAGAGCACTGCTAGGGCTGGCGGGGGTTCCTTTGTGTGTTCTCCTGCGTGGAAAATAGCTACAACCCTATAATCTATTGGCAATACAGTGTCACTGTGAACCATCAAGGGGAGATTTAATGCTGAAATCAAACCACCACACTTTGGAGGTCGTTTCAACTATGCTCATTTCAGTTGTCTTTGTGTTTCTGTGGAAGTGAGGAAGGTATAAAGAATACAAAGGATTTGAGACAGCTGTGTGGATCAGGGGTGTGTCACAAATAGACTTTCCTGTTTAGGGAAGTACCCAGTCATTTGTACTTTCTCCTGCTTTCTCATAAATGCATTCATTATCCACAGAGTGGGAAGAGAGTTTTTCTTTGTCCTCCAAATGAAATCCCATTCAATACTGTTCTGCCCCCTCTTCTAAGGGCTTAGATTTTTTTTTTTTCACTATTCTGTAGTGCTTTAGGGCATGATATAAGTAAAAGGCGAGGAAGGGACTTGAGATTTGGCTCACCAATCAAGCGCAGAAGTCAGAGCACATTTGAGAGACTTCTCCCATGGTTCATAAAGTGGCATTCCTGGCAGCAAAGTGCCATGGCCAATATGGTATTGTTTTCTTCTCTCTGCAGCAAGAGCTCCCTGTTGTTCTGCAGCCACAGATTGTCACGCTTCTTTAAACATTTTCTTGCCATCACCTTGACTATTTTTTCATTACTTTTGTCATTTAGATTTCATTATTTCTTTGTTCATACACCCCAGCCAGGTCTCCTCGTCCAGTCAAAGAGCATCTCACCCATCTGCCAGCACCTGTCTGAGGCACCAGGGTGAATCCCCACCCAATACAATGAAGCCAGCACAAGTTCAGGTGCTGCAGCTTCCCCTCTGCTGAGGTTTGGAAGCTTGGCTGGCAAAAAAGGGAAAGGGAACTTCTGTGGCTGAGTTGTGCCAACAGTCTAATAATGCTCAGATTGGATCTGGCCCCTCAAGGTATCACAAAATTAAAACAGTTTTAGTTTCTACTGAGAGGCCTCATGAAGTAGCAAGTAAGAGTGATTCTAATTCTCCCTCTGTTCAGACATCCACTCTGCCATGTACCAAGTGTTCACTGTGACAGCCAGGGCCTGCAGTCTGTACAAATACCCCCTTCTCAGGTTTAATTTAAAATTATTTTATTTTCTTAGCTACATCTTCCCTCACCTTTTCCATGCCTTTTGGCAACACATCCATCTATCATGCTCTTCTGAGAAGTGTATTCCTTGTGGATGTCTTGTTATATAGTATTTGTACTCCAGAGGAAGATGCCTAAACTTGACTTTCTCCATATAATCACAGATGGGGTCATTTCATGCAGACCAAGTGAATGCTAAGGAGAAAAGCTTTCAGGAAAAGTGGAATATGTCCCAGATTCATTGCTAGAGTTTCCTGCATGAAATCTTTTATCAGAGATAGCTCCAGATCCCCTAGCTGTGTTTCTCTTTCCATAGGCTCTTCTTCCACTTTTCCAGTCCCTCACCCCTGCCTGTTGCTACGGAGCAACCTGTGACAGAGGGATGAAGGTGCCCCTCCCACTCACAGTGTACTCCCTCTTCCAAAGCTGATGAGCATCTAGCACAGGAGAAAAAAGCTTTACTGTGCTACCCCCAACCCCTGCCTAGCACCCACCCCTGACAAGGAGGGAGGCCAGGCTTGTGTTTCAAAGTTTGGCAGCTGGTGCTCCCTCTGTGTGCTAGCAATGTGAAAGATCAGATGTGCAAGATCCTCTCCTAAAAACAGTCACCAGAAAGTAACAACCACACTGCCTTGCTTTCCCAGCACCAAAGTAGTCTGTGAAAAGCAGCAGAGGGACATTTTCATCTTCTTACCCACCTCCATATTCACAGACATCACAGGAGAAATCTAGATATCTGGCTTTCAGGACCACTCATGCCTATAAAAACAGGATGCCTTATAGACAAATAGAGAGAACCATAAGGATAGACATATTGGATCATACCAAAGTGTCTTTTAGCCACAGGTCCTTTCTGATGAGAAAAAACCACAAAAAAAGTATTTTGCTTTTCACGACAGACAAAGTGAACACCCATACACTCAATTCCATTTCTTCAGCTTTTCTAATGGGCCATAGGAACAACAGCAGTCCAAAAGAGGAGCAAAAGAGGCAGAAACACTGAACCTGGCAGTACTGAGTACCAAGGCATAAAACTGGAGAAAAAGCCAGGCAGTGTCCAAGAGCCAAACATGGGCATGTTCCAGATTTTAACCAGATGAAGATATTGACCCTGCTCTGGAGTATAGAAGGTGTCTCATCTTCTGTTGGCATGGAGCCTCGACTGTAGAAACACAGTCAAGTTACTCTGAAGCTGCTTCAGCTGAATTAGCTTTGCTCTCAGAGTAACTGGAACAAGCTGAAAGAGTTACTATTTCTCCATTCTTTATGCAGATTTTATTAAGAGAAAAAATGAGTTAGGGTAGAATTAAGCAAGCATTTCACTAAGATTAACCTGCTGTAACCTCACTAAAGGATTAGGAATGGAACAATACAGTGATCAAATCATGGTCATAACTAGGACTGAATCAGCAAGTCTAGAGGTTTTAATTACTCACACACCAAATAAATCCAGCCACAGGCCCCCTAAATCAAAGCCCAAGTCTGTTCTACCTGTCATGAGAACAATCTGCTTTGGGTTAATTCAAGGATTAAAGAGGAAGTTGTTTTCTCTCCTGGTACAGTCCCAGAAGTGCTCTGATACTGGGTGCACCAGAATCAGACTGCAGCACCCATGTCCAAGGGGCAGACAAGTGCAGCTCTTCCATGGCTGCCTCTCTCAGGGGAGGTTTGCCACTCCCAAACATTTTCCGTGTGGCTGCATAGGAAGAAGGAATTCTGAAGGTTGAAGTGCCTCACGTCTTTTTCTGGGAAAGACAAGCAGCACTGCTGCCAACTCCACGCTCTCTCTTCACTGCCATTGGAATGCCTAAGCCATTGCCATTCTTACCTCATTAGCATTATTAACTGCAGCAATTAAAAATAAAACATGAAAATGTCAGCAACAGCCTTTACTTGGAGGCATTCAATGACTGTGAACTTACTGGATCCTCTCATTTGTCTCCCAAAATCGTGTTAGGCCTGCGTTTTTTAAAGGCGGCACATTATTTTTAATAACATCAAAATGTTCCTTTAATGTGCATTTGCTCACTAATAATATGGCTCCCTGCTATAAGCTGCTACTGCCTTATTAAAAGAAAATCCAATGTATTTTTGAAAACTTCATTATCTAGACATTTTGTAGGAAACACTGGAATGTAAGCAGTCAAGCAGCATCCTCCCAGGGCTTTTTGTCTCTAAGAAATTAAGAAAGAAACCGAGGTTACTGAAATGGGAATTCTGCACTCATGGGTTCTGTTGAGGGTAAAAAGACTTGCTTGTTATTAGAGGGACAGCTTTGACTAGGAATGAACACCAGCTAAGAGAAAATCTCTAATTTAGTCTGTCTCAGAGTAAAATCCTAACCTAGAGGGCTCTCTTGCTGACCCAGAGAGGGAGCAGAAATAGAGTTTACCTACTATTAGGCAATGGCAAGGCAATCAGAGAACATATATGGCCCCTCTGAATGTTCCCTTGTGCACCATGAGGTACAACCTTTGCACCATCTAATGCTAGCAGGGATCCAACCTGCACATACAGTTTCTCGTTTTCTCCTGGCATTGTTTCCAGTTAAACTGCAAAGCACAAGAAATTGCAACTTTGTTGTGCAAAAAAAAAAGAAAATTTTTGCTGCATATTCCCTGGAACTCTGCTATTGGGGATGTCTTGGCACAGAAGTAAAGCTCTATATAACCCTTTAAAATTATTTCACTCCTCCCCCTCCAATAAAAATTTGTGTTAAAGACTCCATCTGAATTACTGAAAATGTTCAGCAAGACAGCAATACCCTATATAGGAAATATCTTCTGGTGAGCAATACAGTCTTATGTGCCAATAAACTTGGTGCTGAACAATAATCCACTCTGGGATCCTAGGCCTGACCTGGGAAGTACCAAAGTGATGACAAAGATTTTCCTTTAAAAGACAATATTAAATTCATTATATGGGAGAGATGTGAAATTTTGACATGCATATGGGATAGATAGAAAAACATTTTCTTTTTATCTCTGTTACAGGCAGGCTTCCACCTTTGGGCAGGTTGTTTGAACTCTCCATACTTCTGCTTCCTATATTTAAAATGGGAAATAATGAGAGGGACAAACTCACAGGCGTGTTGCTTCATAACTTTGAGCTTCTGGGATGAAAGGCACTATTGAAGTGCAGAATATGCTCAGGTATAGCTTTATTTCTGTGCCAAATGCTTTTCACAATCTGCTTAGTGAGACATTACAGAGAAATAATACCTCAGCTTCCATTCCTGCTTAAAAATTCTCAAAAACAAAGAGAAAGAGAAACTGGTAGCAAACTTTCAAGTATTAATTCTTCTTTGTTTCCCATCCCAAGTTTGTGGTTCCCAGAAATTCTGGACAGTAATTTGCTGTTCATGGACTTCCTTGGCCCCAAAAGGTCTAGCTGTATTTAGCTTCCCCCAGTGGTCTTTTCTTCCTGGAAGTGTCCAACTTTTCTCCTCCTGAGAAAAGGAGATCCGACACCTCAGCTATACACTTTGTTAGTTTTGCACCTACCATTTGTGTAGTGTGTCCTGAGTCTTTCTCTGGAAAACGCCAGTGAAAGCACCATCATCTTCACCTTTTCCATGCTGTCACAGACAGTATCCATCTCACACTCCCACAGCCACATGCATGTAGTGGTGTATTAAAGTAAAAATCAAGATTTCCACCACAGTCAGTGGAGGCAGGGACACAACCCCAAAGAGCAATCTTCCCTGTCTGTGGTAGACACCTCTCTCACAACAGGGGGAATCACTGCTCTAACTAGTGCGGTTGGTGCTGGGGACAGCCTAGACAGCCTGCAGAGGCAACAAATAATAAAAGGAACAAATAAAAGCCCATATTTAAAACACAGTTGTTCTCCAAACTGTTGAACAGGTCATTGTGAATGGGAATGCAAGGAATATGCTACAAATTTGAAGCTTCAGCTTGTTTTTGCTCAGCTGTGCTCTTCAATTTACAGCCTGCAGCTCAATTAGAAGCTTTTTCCATTTACTTGTTTCATTTAGTGTGGTGACTGCTGCATGAACTAAGTAAACCAGAGGGAGGAAAATGGGATGCCTTTGGCTGTCAGGATGCTGATAGAAGTGTGGAGGGAGAGAAGCCTTTGAAATCCCAAGGTGCTACTTCGTGTTTGTCATCCTTAAGGACAGCTGCCTTGGAGAGCCACGGTGCCACCAGGAACATTTAGGAAATTCCCTGAGATGCCTGTACAACATCAATCTTTTGCACATATCAATAGCTGGTTCCTGTGTTATTATTTTCAGTCATGTCCTGTCTTGGAGGGGGCCCCTCACAGAGCAGAAGGCGGGTGTTGAGCGTCTCATTCTCCTCAGCACAGAGCACAGGCAATCTTTGTCCCCTAAGGACAAAGTGTTTGCTGCTTCCAAGGCACAGGCTGAAAATGTCTGAGCTGCAGTGTGAGGCTGAAGCACAGGGGAACAAGTTTATGGCAGGAAGATATGACAAGTGAAACCGGCTGCATTTGAATGCAAATGGACCTGAGCAGTCCAAGGTGTCACAGGGCTTGGCAGACATTACACAGCCTGCTCTGTGATCATTTGGCACAGCACTGCAGAGAGAAACAAACTTAAAAGCTCTGAGGAGGTGCAGTTTGTTTAAATAATAGCTAGTAATTAGTCTGAAGACAAAATCAGTGATGGCATTTTATAATTACAATTAATTTAAAGGTTAATTTCCTTTGGTGCTAAAATCTTATTTAAAACATTTACCAGGAAGGGAAATTAGGATGTTACTATCTAGATGCATAGAATGCTTCTGGGAATCCATGCCTATTATCACTAGAAAATTAGGTTAGACTCAAAGTGGGAATTTCAATTCATTTTAGTGTATAATAGATGGTGGTCAGGGCCTTGAGTCAGAAGGGTTGCTTAGGGTATACTGTATGATTTGCATTTTCTTTGTTTGTGGGATTAATTGCAAATGTTTCCAACAAAAGGGCTGGGTTTATACATGAACAAGCTTGACATGAAAAGAAAATTGGTTATGGATTGCTGCCTTCGTAACTAATGAAGTTGATGTTCAAGGAATCCCTAGGAGACAAGGTTGTGGTATGAGACAAATATATAAATAAAATCACACAAGGGAAAATGGTGGCATTGCTGGCTTCATCTAGGATAATTTCTCCCTTGCTTGTCTTCCCTGCCACTCCCCTTGCATCCATCACCATCTCTTGTGGGGATTGTCAACCCCAAATCTAAAAGTCTCTAAATAACATAACGTAAAGCTTGAAGGAAGTAACATTTCTATTCCAGCAGCTCATCACAATGCAATACTGCTTGATAAAATCAATGCATTATAACAGCCAGAAAAATACACTTACATAATTTTTTAACTATAGACAACACAATTTTTATCTATTCAAGAATGACATTGCAGAAGTGTTGGAAAATGCAGCAGGAAAATGGGCAACTGAATAATAGAACCAATATGATTTTCAACAGAAGCTGATTTATTGTTTACATTAGACCCCAGTTATAGTTTCTAGCACTATGTCCATATGTACAGGTGTCTCTCAATTGGCTAAGCCACTTGTTCATGAGGCAGCCACACATCCTTCAGGACACCTAATTGGTCAAGCATCCATCCTCACGTCCTGTGCTTTCTGTCTAGGTTTTGCATTCTCTGTAAGCAAGTTCCCAGGCTCTCTGTTCTATTTTTCTGTCCTGTTGTTGTCTCAGTAACCTTGATGAATTCCTGAGAACCCTGAAAACAAGACTGCAGCTGGCTTGTTATCTACAAACAGTTTGGCTGGTACACAGAATGGCCTAAGTTGTACAGATACATTGCCACAGGAAAAGATCTGCGCACGTCAAAAGGGAATGAGCTGCTAAGATCTGTTTTTTCAAAGAGGCATTTCATACCAAAGCATTGTGAAAATATTACTCGTTGTTAATTATTTGTCACAGGAGAGGAACACAAAGGCATTCAGGCCATGAAACAATGTCCCAGGCAGTTGTGTCAAGCCAGTAGCAGAAATGAGGGAGTAACTGGTTATGGTTCTGATAACAAAGGCTATAGATCATTTGAAGCAATGCTCAGGTTGTTGATGAGCCTGAATAGCATGTGGTCTTCCAGCACATGGAAATGTTTTGACATTGAAAAATAGACAAAGCTCTCATATTCAAAATCAGGGAAAAATTAGCAAAATCTGAAACTCTCAACACGCTAAAAATTGCATGCAAAATACCTTGAGGCATTTTTGGTTTGTTCTGGTGCTGGCAAAATTCTCCATTTCAACATCAGTCCTTTCCCGCTACTTTGCAGTGAACATGGAGGGCTGTCTGAAAGGAGGCCTTCCAAAGGGAGAGCATCTCCTCCTTCTCCTGAGGCAGAGGAGAGGCAGTTTGGATCCCAGAGAGGCACAGCCTGCAGGTGGCCAGGTGGGGCTGTTGGCTCCCTTCCCCACCCTGGTGTCCCACCCTTCGAGGGCAGCTGGCTGCAGTCTTAGGGCTTCAGCCAAAATGAACAGGTAGAGCACAGCAGGTGCTGGTCATCCAAGCTCGCTCCTGGCTGACAGGTAGCAGAGTCTTAGGAATGGTGATGAGCTGCTGTGGGTGGACCAGACTAATTAGTTATTTCCAGTGGCCCTGAGAAGGACACCTGCCCACAGCCTTAGTGTCCTTCCTGCTGAGACAGTCAGTGTGAGCTACTTGCAATTTCCAACATGCCATGAATATAGCTTTGTACTAAATTATTTTTATCAGCATGACTCCTGTTAAAGTTTTCCTTATTGCTTTTCCTTTCAAATATCTAGATAGGTCTTCATTAGCATTGGATTGTTAACTTTCATAGATTTGGGCCTTGATTCTCCACTTTGTTGCACCTACTAATGACTCTTTCTAATTTATTAGTGTGTCAGTCACACTTGGAGGCCACTGCCCCAGGCATTTTCTTTTTCTTCTTTTTTTTTCTTTTTCTTCTCTTTATTGCTTGCCCCTAGCAGTGATCTGGCTAAGAACAATTTTTCCTAACAACTCGTTTGATAACTTCTACAATAATTCAGTCTACCACAGATTTAATTCTTAGAATGATTTGTCAGTCAAAAACTATATTGCAGGACTATAATTTTTTGCTCAGCATTTAGGGATGAAAATTTGAAAGCAAACGGCTATTATCCAGCAATGCTCAGGTCTGTCCAGTTTAGAAAAATATATTGTTCAGACTATTATTGTTCTCTTAGCTCATTATCATTCTCTTGTTCTCTTAGCTGAGTGGAGGTATTTTACAGATTCTTTCTTTACTGAGCATCAGACAAGCCCCGCTGCAAGTTTGGAGACAACTCTTGCAAGGCCTTGCAGAGGTCAGGCAGCAAGCCTTTTTTGCCAGGTGTACAGGCTGACACCTGTACAAGGCGGCTTGCTGTATTTGTCAGGTATAAAAGGCAGTGCTGACCATTTCAGTCCAGTTATTTCTCATTGCTGCAGATATGCTGCAGTTATTTCCTCCTACCCTTTGGTCCTTATTCCTGCCTGCCTTATCCCTGGTCCCAGTTTCTGCCTGCAGCTACTGAAGACTTGCTCTTGCCTCCCAGCCCTTGGTTGGTTATTCCTGACTATTTTCATCTTGGCTCCTTTCTGATCAGCAAGGACCTTGGTTCCCACCCTCTCAATATGGTTCCCACTTGCTGGCCGGGCCTGCCCTTGCAGAGGCCTTGCTCCAGAGCAAGGCCTCTGCAAGGTCTGCATGACCTCATGTCATGGTCCAAGAGTCTGCTACCAACCAGATGCCTTCTCCACCTGGGAGTCTGAGACAAATTGTGATTTGTTCAGTTTCTGGACCCACAGCACCATTCATCTTGATTTTTTCTCCTGGGTACAACCATGAGCTGGATTTACCTGGAAAGCAGTATCTCATTATAGGGAGGAACAGCCAGAGATCCCTGCCTGTATTTCTGTGATGGCAGAAACACCACATCATGTTTATTAGACTTCACAAACCTGAGTACCCCCCGGTCTTACATCTTGTCTCAGAAGGGCTGATCAAAGACTCAGCCAGGGAATCAGCAGAAACAGAGACAGAAGATGCTGCCTTATACCAACAAGAAACATAAGAGGAGAAAAAAGTAGAGGACAAGGTCCTGTGAAGCAAAAAATTACTGAATATTTTTGATTATTAAACAAGAAAACAGCATGAAAATAGGGGCAGTGGAGCAAAATCTGAGCTGAGAAACTCCATCAAAATTTGCATAAGGGCTTCCCTTTGCAGCTCCAGTGGCCATTGTAGAGCTCAGAAATGCCATGAGGTTACAGTTGAAAAATCTGAGGCTTTATATTCACCTTGCAAATGGCTGAGCTGAGAGCACTCACAGGCCCTTCATTACTAACTACTTGGCAGAAATGCTGCTCATTGCACCACAAGAACTGGAGCTCATGTCCAAGTCCTTATGCCATTTCTGAATCCTCCTGTGACAGCAGGAAGGGCACCGCCTCATGTGCTGGCAGATGTCTCCTTCCCCGTGCTTCCCTGGTGTTTGGCTCTACTGTGGTTTGAGAGCCTAAATCACTGCGTACTCAGCACAAAGACCAATAATGTTTGATTATCATTGTAAACAAACTTTATGGAGATCACATTCAAGCAAACCTCCTCCTGTGTGCTATATTGTGGAACAGCCACCAGACCATGCTCACAGCATAAAAAGGCAGCAGCACCGAATTGTTTAGAAGTGTCTTCACCAGACGGAGAGATGGGTAGCAGGCTACTGGCAAAACTGCAAGAGCAAAGGTGTCCCCATATGTTCTTTTATATTTTTGCCCCATATGTCATTTCCAAAGTCCTTAAAACCAAACTTAATTTTACTCCCCTCCATTTATTTTTTTTTTCTCAATTTGGCCAGGTTTTAGCTACTGCTATTTGTGCACAGCTCTCTCTTGCGTCACTTCTGCACCAGCAGTGCTTTCAGTAATGTTATTATCTGTAGTCTGTTTGCCACCTCTCCTTCCTTCCTGCTGCACCTGCAGTGAAGTGCCTTGCTGTGGCAGTGAAGCTCAATTGTGCAGCACTTCAAAAGCCTCAGTCCAGGGAGCCAAGTCTTTGGCCTCTGGAGAGAGTGCATATAAATTTAAGACCTTGCAAGTCAGATGTAGGTTTTGAACACCACGTGTTGTCTCTCTGCTGTACCACATAGGAAATATGTCCAGTCATGACATGCACGAGCAAGGAGTATCCATGCATACACGCACATGCACTTCTGTGGTCATTAGCTCTTTTTTTAAAAGGTATCATCTTTGTCATGGGTAATTCTAGGGTTTTTATATTATTTTAGTAGATTCACTACTATATTTAAAGACTACTACAATGGCAAGCACTGAACAAATGTGAACACCAGCCCTGTTTCTTGGAGCTTGCAATCTGCGTATTAGACAACAGGAACCTGATGGGTACAGGCAGAAAGTGAGCACAGAGGAACTATGAGCAGATATCCTTCATTGAAGTAAATAGGAAAGTAAGAGCATGGGCAACTTAATTATTGTCAACAGAGCACAGAAGTGTTTTAGGGAAAAGAATGAGATAACTGTTTGTAAAGACATTCTTACAAGGAGAGCGAAAGGTTTGGAAATTTGAGAAGTGTGGAGGTCAAGCTGATGGCATGGGGGCAGAATTTACCTTTTAGCCTGGAAAGAAGGAGAGATTGATGTCGAGTCTCTACAAAAGGCTTTAAATGTAAGAAAATTTAATTTATACTTGATGTAATGTAGAAGGTTAAATCAGTAGAAGGGTGCAGAGAAAAGTAACCTAGACAAACAGTTAAGTCACACAGCTTAAGCCAACATTCAGTGAGTTCAAAAATAAAAAAGGAACAATTGTCATATTTGACACTGGGAATCCTGAGTAAATGTTACAACTGGGTCAACAGGTACAAGAATCTTCTTCTTCACTATGCAAAAAAATCTCCAGAAATCAAATCCTGCACAGCCCACACCAAGTTGACATCAAACTTTTATCCTTAAGTGATAGACAGACTTGGGGACACAAGTTCACAATGAGAGACAGCAGAGAAGGTTAGGGAGGAGCAGCTAAGGGTTCTGGTTTTAGCTGTGCATAACTGGAACTGGTATTTAATTATCCATGAGTAAATATCACAGAGAGAAGCTGGGATTTAAATTTGTATAGGAGGAGCAGAGTGAGCACAAGCCACGTAATCTGTCAGACCTCAGAGCACCGACAACAGCAGAATTTGTGTTTGTGAGTGCAATTACCCAGACCAGGAGGGGTAGGAAAATAAAATGCAGAGGCTGCTGCTCATTGGACTCCAGGATCATGATGGACAGAGAATCCCCAAGAAAGGAGATGAATGATGACAGGAAGAAAGTGAGCACCAGCAGAAGAGACAAAGGAACCCAGCAAGGCAAAAGTTTCGGGAAGAGAGCAGCAAGTGCATGGAAGATGGCTGGATGGCCACACAGAGGACTGTATGGGCCTAAATTTGAATAAGAAGATGTGATCTGACTGAGGTTCCAGCTGCATGCAAAGGACAAAATGCAAAATGGAAGAAAATCTTCCAAAGAAGCTGAGAAAAGTAGCTTCAGAAACTGCTTAAAATCATCAAGGGGGGTTTGAGGGGGAAGACTGGGATAAGCAGGGATAAGAATGGAGGGGGGTTTTGTTTGGTTTTTTTTTTGTTTGTTTGGTTAGTTTGGTTTGGGTTTTTTTAATTAAAAATATTTACATGTATTTTTTATTGGGAAGGAAATGCAAAAAAAAAGAGATCAAGAGTCTGTCACTGGGACAAGCAGAAATTTTATGGAACAAAATTCTTATTACTGTAGTAAGAGAGAAGGGGAAATGAAAAGTAAAAGGAGTAAAAAAGTCTGTCAAGCTGAAGAAAGAAGTGCTACTTTATCAGTTTGCACAAAAAAAATGGGACAGCTGATGTGCAGAGAAATGACTGAAGATGAGAGGAGCGAGGCAGATGAGGGGACAGTGGGGGTCTCTGGGATAGAACTAATAGAGCTGGAGGAAACAAACTAATTCATATGGGAGATGAAGTGAGGGAAAAGAGAGGAATCAGTAGAGAATTCACTCTTAATACAGCATTACTACCAAGGACATTTTCACTTTTAAAGAAGGAGCCATGGGCAGGAAACAGATGTGGTGGTGAAGACAGGGTTGAGTTCTGCCAGTAAATTCACCACAGTGAGAGGCAGGTCCTAATGCACCAAGGTTAGGGATGAGATAATCAGCAAAACAAGCAGTGGTAGCAAAAGAACAAAGAAGAGAGTCTGAGAGCAGTCAGGATGTCATCTGTACTGCAAGTCCCAGGTTGGCCAAGTTGGGTGTTTTCCAATCTTTCCCTTTCTGTTTGTTTGCAGATAAAGCCATTCATCCTCATCCCCATTCTTAAACTCTGTATCTTTTCATATCTAATCTGCATTGACTTTTGTATGACTACTAAAATGGAAGGAAATTCATAGTGTCAGTCACATTTCTATAAACATCTGCCCTACGTGATTCTTTGGGTTGGATCCTAAGTTAATGTAAATTACCATTCCTTCATAGACATCACTGGAGTCATCGACATATTTATTAGAGAACCTGGATCTTTGTGCTTCTGTGTTTATATCTTACAAAGGAAAATTTCTATAAGTAAATTAGTGTCTAGTTTTCTGATTTAAGAATCTTTCTTATTGCTTTCTATGGGAAGATGTTGCTTTTATTCTATACTCAGTCCTTTCTCTTTGTCCATCTCTTGATTTCAACAGCTTTAATTTTTCTCATTGTGAACTTTCTTCCCTATCAAATCCATGCTAATGGGGTCTTTTTTTTGCATTGCATTTTAATGGTCTTTTTATATACTACAGACTTCCAGAAATAAAAAAAATGAGAAATTTATGCCTCTCATCCTGTCCTGATGTACAGCAGAAGCAGTGGGGACTTTGACCGTGAGCAGAGGCTGAAAATTCACATTCCTGTGGGTTCTTATTGATAGAAAATATGTCTTTACTATGAGCCATATGTCCTGTCCGTGTTACACTTATAACAGTCATACGTCTGACAAGACCTTTAACACATGCAAAAGAAGAAAAGAATCTGAATTTTTTTATAACACATTTTACAGATAAGCATAACTGCTATTATTCTATTCAAGTCCAGCTAGGAAACTAAAAATTTCAGCACACAATATTTCAAAGGTGGGCCATTTGCATGGCCAGGTTTTGAGGGGCCTGCAGGGGTGTCTTCTGTGAAGAGCTACTAGAAGGTCTTCACAGAAGCTCCTGTGGCTTCTGATAGAGCCAATGCCAGACAGCTCCAAGATGGACCCACTTCCAGCCAAGGCTCGGCCTGTCAGTGATGGGGGTAGTGCCTGTGGGATAATAGATTTAAGAAGGGGAAAAACATCTGCACAACGACTTCTGTTGAAGAGTGGAATGAAGGTGAGAGCAACAATTCTGCAGGACACCCAGACCAATGAGGAAGAAGGAGGAGATGCTACGGGCTCTGGTGCAGACCATGGCGAGGCAGCTGTGCCCCTGCAGCCCAGAGAGGTCCATGGGGGAGCAGAGATCCACCCACAGCCCATGCAGGCCCCCATGTCAGGGCAGCTGGGTGCCCAAAGGGGGCTGTGACCCCGTGGGAAGCCTGTGCTGGAACAGGCTCCTGGCAGGATCTGTGCAGCCATGGAGAGAGGAGCCCACACCAGAGCAGGTTTGGTGGCAGGACTGTGACCCTGGGGGGGCACCCACTGCAGCAGGCTGTTCCTGAAGGGCTGCGCCCCAAGAACAAGACCCACTGGAGCAGTGCATGAAGAATAATAGCCCATGGGAAGAATTCACATTGGAGAAGCTTGTGGAGGACTGTCTCCCATATGAGGGACCCCACATTGGAGCAGAGGAAGCATATAAGGAGACCTCCCCATGAGGAGGAGGGAACAGCAGAGAAACGTGATGAACTCACAAAAACCCCCATTCCTCATTCCCTTGTGTCACTGGGGTGGAGAAGGCAGAGAATTAGGAGTTAATCCTGGGAAGAGAGTTTAATATTTGGCTCTATTTCTCATTATACTGCTGATCTTTGGTAATAATTCAAGGCTATTTTGCCTGTGATGGTAATTGCTGAGTGATCTCCCACTGTCTCTCTCCGGACCCTTGAACCTTTTGTTATGTTTTCTCTCTCGTCCTGTTCAGCTGAGGAGAGGAGCTAAAGAGTGTCTTTGGTGGACAACTGATGTTAATCCAGGGTCAACCCACCACAAAAGGAATGGGATTATGTTTGTATGTTCACGTGTGCTTTTACTAAAGTGAAACATGACATGAGCCTCTTGTTATAACAGTGACATGTAAGATGAATGTAAGATAGAATAGTCAAAAAAAGCGTTTGATGTATGAGGCTAAGGATGGAAGCCTCTGTACTTATTCAGCTAATGAGCCTTGTTTTATTCATCCGATGTTATGGCTGCCAGGAATGTATCAGTTGTACGATGCTTTAGTGACCTTTCAGGCACAGCTAGGATAAAACGCCTGCAGAAAGGGCAGCCTGCTGCATGCTTTAAGAAACCAGCTCAGAGTCCACAGGGAGCTTTTAGCACAGTCTGGACACCACAGGGATTGCAGGGCTGAGAAGCGGCCACCATGAAGAAACCTTGCTACAAACAAATTGATGAAATCCTTTTGTATTGGAGTTCACTTTCCATTACCTCCCTTCGCCTACCTTGCAAAGCTTGTTGTTGCCTGTAAGAAGCCATTGTATGTCTCCAGTGAGGTCATGGTAGAACTCTCTGCCCTGCCATCATTTGGTTACACACATGGGAACTTCTATAGTGAACTGAACACAGAAATGTCTCTACGACCTTGCTTTGTTTGTCACTTGGCAATCTGGCTTACTAGCACTCTGTGCTTGCTCTGTACAACAGGGCAAAGCCACAATGCACAAAGAGATATTCAGCACACATCCTTCCCTCATGCTCGCACAAAAACATTTTGCTCAGTTAAATCCTTTCCTTAACACATTGGTTTAGCTTTCTGAAAACAACCCTGAAGACAGCCTTTTGTCCCACATCTGCAAAGCACAGTGTCTATGCCTGCAGCCTACTAATAAGGTTTTACAGGTCGCTTGAAAAAAATGTTCTAGGAAAATACAGAAGAAATGCAAAGGTGGACAAATGAGTATAAGCAATATCCCTAAAGTGGCATCGGCTGACAACAGTGAGGCACGTGATTCAGCACAGGTATTTTCTGACTTGTGTTGTCAGAGATCAAGAATAACAAAAAGGAAATAAAATTGGTCAAGCAAACAACAAACTCTTCCTCCACCAAACATGCATCCATTCTTCTTTTTCTGCAAGCTTTGTGTTTGAATGGAGGGGGGGTTTCCTCCCAGCCTGACACTTCACTAAACAATATCTTTCATTTTCTGCCTGTAAACTTAGTATGCTCCCAAAGACATGATCATATTTTGATAAAGGTATTCTGATGGTTACAGACATTGATTAAGTAGAAAGCAACAAATGGCATTTGTCTTGATTTTGGCAAGACTTTGACACTATAAAAGGTTTGTAAGAAATTCAGGGAAGTACTGTCCAATGCAGTCAGCATAGGTTGAGTGCAGAATTGTTTAGAACTCTATTTGAAATGAAGTTATAAAACAGATGGGACATTTCAGATGGGATCCCACTGGGACCTCTGCTAGGGAAATAATCCTCTTCATTATTTTTATTAACAACGAGGGTAGAACAGAGAAAGTTTGTAAAAATTTAAGATTAAACTATACTGGGAAGGGTACAAGCACTTGCGAAGACAGGATTGGATGTCAAAATAATCTTGAGAAGTGGTTTGAAATCAAGAAGGTGAAATTCAGTACAGACAAGTGCAAAAGAACTCCTGTGGGGAGGAATCATTCATCTTCAAATAAAATATGGACTACTTGGCTAGGCTACAGTTAGTGTCAAAAAATAAAGAGCTGATTATTAAGCATTTGTATGATGCTGTTGACAAAAAAGAAATTGGAAACCAAACCCAAATGACACAAAACAAGAATAGCAAAAACAAGAGAAAAAAAAAACCCAACCAAACATTCAAAATCCGAAAACCTACTGAATTATTTCAGGTAATGCACAGAAGACTGTATGGCAGTTGCCCCAATTAGTCCTGATTTGTGCACCCCACTGTAAGAAAAATGTAAGTGAACTGAGGAAGGCTTCCAAATGTAGAGGCTTGGAAAACATGAGCTGTGAGAAAAAATTGAAATAACTAGGTTTGGTTAAACCTGACAACAATGGATAGCATGAAATACTTTCTAAAAATGCTTAAAGGCAAAAAGAAAAAGAAAAGAGAAAAAAAAGGGCTCATTTTTCTTCATATCCAAAGGGAGAAAAGGCCAAAATGTAGATAAGTAGTTAATTTGCAGGAAATCATTGAAGTTGTAAATAACCTTTTCTTTTATCTTTTTGCTTTTAACGTACACAGACCCAGTTGGTCAGCAGCAGTGACCAGACATGTGAAAAATGCACTTCCATACCTGAACTCTTTAGCCCTTTTCTATCAAAATAACATCCAATTCACATCTATGATGTAAGAGACAATATTTTAGAGACTGCCCCCAAATAACCCCTGTAAGGCAATAGTTGAGTCTCACGGGACAAGGGAAGCAAAGGGCACCCTTTTACCTATGCAAAGAAAGTGTTTTAGCAGAGAAATAGGGGTCTTGGGCTCAGATGAGATTGACTTATCCTGGAAATTGTTTAAAACAAACATAAGAAGACCATCAGGAACTGGCAATTGTCTGAATTAATAAATAACTCCCACCCTACAACCTTCTTGCAGACCTTCGGCATCTTGAGAGAAATGCAGGTTTCCTTACACCTGTGAAGGTTCATCTCTGACGCTCAGATAAATTGTTCCAACTCTCTGTTCATGCATTTCAACCCAAATGTCAAAGCAGGCAATCAGAGAAACTTCTGTCTCTCAGACAGAGTTGGATCAATGTACTCCCCCCTCTACATCTCTAGTGAGCCATGGTATGACAGCAAGCCAGACACAGTAATCACAGTCAGAAGCAATGCATTCATGCCAATAAATAAATGGTTTTTAGCATTTGTAATGTCTGAATAGCATGTTGTTTTGTATTAGTGAGGTGGTCTACTTGAAAAAGACTGATGTGTGGTTATTTCTGGTGGAAAGATGGCTATTATAAATACTCTACTGGTTTTATGTGGGTTTAAAATTGAATTGAGTTTAAAAATAAGAGGGAAAAAAAGGAAAGGGGACTTTGCCTTTCCTTACTTTTTAACTGTTTTTCTTTACCTTCCCAATTAGCTGGTCTAATATTAATGGATTATTAGAGGACCTGTCAAAAATAATCTGTGTACTGGATGATAGTGCCTATCAGTTCTGAAAAGGTGTTGCTAATGAAAGCAATTTCTCCCCTTTCAGTTGATTTCATAGGTGGATTTGACTCTTACGGCTATCAAGGTCCACAGAAGACATCTCACTTACAGCTACAGCCCATGTATATGTAAGTACTTAACTTCTGGGATATTCAGCAGAGTGGCAGCCTGATATTAAAGGATCATTAAGCTGAAAGATGGCATGACTTAAAAATTCAGATAGGCAGAAGCCTTTTTTGATGGACTGAATTCAAGTTACCCTTAAGCACCAACATTACTCGTGTTGAATTATAATGATTTCTTAGGGCAGGATATCGTGTCACAGTTGTTCAAACAGCATCCAGCTCTCACCTGATTTTTCCCTATTTTCATTCAAGCAGGTTCCACTCAGAGACAGTGACAATTTGGTGTAGAAAAAAACACTAATCATATATGACAAACCTTGGTTGTGAAAAAAAGTGGATTTTTATTAAGTTTTATGAAAAGTTCAGCAACCTTCTGATTTAGTGGATGCATTTAACGTTTCTCTTACCAGAGCATCTGTTCACCAAGGCACCTTTGTACCTCATTTCCAGTTTCCACATTTTAAAAAGCTGAAACAAATGTAACAACATATGGCTTTTAAAACTAGTTTGAATAGAAGACAGTATTTTACCTAACCATTGAATGACAACCCATCTTAGAGTGCAGTCTGATATATCTGGGAATTAGATGGCTAACCAAATCTCAGCTCATACACACAACCATAGTATATTCACACTAGAGCTGACACACAAACATAGACCAGCCCAGGAATAATTGTCTCCAAATATTTCTTGTACTGATGTCAACTGAAATTCAGAGAAGTCCTGACTGGCCAGATAAATCTTACCTCACTGCTGCAGCCTTTTGAAATATTTTTTATTTGCCATCCATGCCCTACACACTAAAAGCACAGCACCAAACATCTCATAAAGGGGCAACAGTTATGCTTTTTCCTTTGTTTCTCTCCTGAACATTTCTTTTGAGGAAAAGAACTAAGTTCAAGCAAACAGTAGCCATCCCAACACACAATTCCACTCAGCTTTGAATGCAATTTCACTTCTTCTGATTAGTGGAAGCAATTCTGCTAATGGATTAGTGTATTTTTGAATGGAATCTTGCATTTACTCCTTTAGCAGTGGTACAATCTGTTCTGTGGTGGTGTTTGGAACCAGGCCCTTCAGGAGCTTTACTAGGAGCTTTTTAATAATCTCAAATTACAGTAGTGCATATCACCAATGCCATCTTAACTTCAGCTTCCCATCTGTCTGTGCTCAAGTAAATATTTTTCACCTGCACTTTTGGCACAGTGCTGCACATTTAGAAAATGTTATTTCCTTCATGGTATTATATGAGGTACATAGGTACTTAGAACAATTCTAATCCTATCTCTTTCTCAGTATACCATACCTTGTCATCAACATATGGAGCCCTCTAGCTATTATCACATTCTCTTTATGCTCTCAGTGTTTCTTCCAGAACAGCAGATTGCATTTACTATGCATCTTCATACTGACTGGAAAGAAAGCTAGACCTGTGAACAGAAAAAAGAAGGCAATATTTTTAAGCTTGTAGCTAAAATGGAAAGATAGATGATTAATCCATGTAAACTGTTCTCTCTTATTTCAATGCTGCATGCTCACTGGAGTACAGGTGATTTAGCTGTCTTTAACAAGAGACAGAAATCAGAATGTGAGTTGACATTTTGTCCAATCAACCCACAAAAGCATTGCCATGTCCCAGCCACAGTCAAACAAAGACACTTCATGTTTCCCTCTGACTGCCTAGTGTTTGACAGGGTTCTCTAGGATTGCTACAATCTCTCCTTAAGAGGCTTTTACGGCACTTAGTAATACCTTTCTTTATTTACAGCTGGGGCACACCAGGAACACATGCAAATGTATTCACATTGCAGTCACTCTGTAAATGTAGGCAGTCCATTAGGTAGTGGAGTGACAAATTCGAATGTCAAGTTAATCAAGTCAAGGTTTGATCTGCTTGTAACACTATTTACAGCAATATTATGCATTAGAAATCAAAACATGCTGATATGATAACAGCAGACCATACATGGTATTTTAAAGCTTTATTTGTTGGGAGGAAAGGGTTTGTTCCCTACAGAGCTTGTTCACCAAATGGCACCAATGTAAGCCTTCAGAGTATTCAAGGAAAGAAAGAAAAAACACAACAGGGCTTTATGTTACTCTGTGGCCAGTATCACCTCGAGGAGAGGAGAAGGAGAGGGAGTGGGAGAGGAGAGGATTTATAAGAGAAATTGAACAGGAGACAGGTGCCTTTAAATCATCTGATTGCTAACTATATGCAGAGGCACAACAGCAGTTTGTGCTGTGGTGTGTGGGCATGCTGCAAAATGTAAGGAGAGCATACGGCCTCCTCTTTGAAGAGCTCACCAAAACATTATCAGCTTCTAATGGTTGTTCAGATTCTTTCAAAATACATATTTTAACATGTAGTTCCGTAATACAGAACAAAGAATCCCCCTATATATTTACCGGATTGATTCACATACAGAATTATACAAATCTTAAAGACATACAGAATTTTGTGTTAGGTCTCAGTCATTATCCACATACTGCTTGCCAATGTGAATTGATTTAGTGGATTGCAATGACAGAAGTCCATCAACAGAAACTTATTTTTTTGGAAGTCAGGCAGCTTTTCATCCAAGTGATTTAAATCAATTTTAACTCCTTTATACATGCACTATTTAACTATTATTCTGAAGGAATGCTGGGTTTAGTAATTGCTAACTGTTAAGACATACTGTTTTCTAACCAGTTTCTGCCTATGTGCAAAAGTTAAGATTTCATTTTGTTACGGCGGAGGTTGTATTGAACCTACACCAACTTCCATGTGCAAATTACATTGATTTATTCAGGCTTCTCATATTTACATTTCTATTGTGTCAGGAGTATTTTATCTAAACACTTATTATTTTTCTTTGTGATTTTCATCAATCAAGCTCTACTTTTAAGAACATTCTATTTAAATACACATGGTCACTTTGTGTGGTGTTTCATCAGTTATGCAAAAATACCTTAAATGAATGGGTTTCTGAAAAAGAAATATTATCTTTATGTAGTTAATTGAAGTGACTATCTCTGGCTACTGTTACCTTTAATAGTCTAGAATGATTAGATTCAGGCTCACATTGAAGTTTTTTTCTCTGAGTTTTAGGCTTTGAATTCCAGTCACAGTTTTCCTTATCACCTCTTCCAATTTCATATTTAATTTGAATCAGTTTACTTTTTAAAGTGAAATATATATGCAATTTCAAACTATGTTTTAAATAAAACACTGATGTTTTGGGGAAGAATTCTTATGGTGACAATTTCTCTACCTGTTATAAATGGGATTTTTTTATTATTTAAGTGCCAACAGTGTGCTCTATGCTGTACAAGCCAAGAAGCCTAGACAGTCCCTTCAAAACGAATACGCTTTTTGAACAGAACGGGACAGAACCGATGCTCATGTACCTCCTTGCAGTGTGGCCACAGCTGATGTACTCAAAAGCAGCTTCCTGGCATTCTGTGCCGGAGATGCCAGTGCTCATTTCCAGACCATGGGAGAAGGACACAATAAGATGGCGGAAATCAATTGTCAAGACAAAATTCTCCTCTTGGTTGGTGACCAAGGAAGGTGACTAAACACTCCCTGACACTGATTCTGCTGCACATGAAAAAACACAGTTGTAGTTGTGGAACAAGACTGCACTGCATGATCACTGTTCCTACAAACAATAGGAAGGAGGGAGGGGAGAGAGTTCTTTCTTTATGTTCTCCACATTGAACTTGTTTGTTCGAGAAAAGAAGAAGTGAAGCAAAAAAACCCATGCATGTCTGATGCTGATGCTTAATGCACTGGAGAAATTGCTCAAAAGCAGTGCAGCCCTGAAGTGAAGCATGCTTTCCTCCTATTGTGAAGCCTAAGAATATTTGCAGTATTTGTACTCCTGTGCACAGCACACACACATATATAGGCATTTGTCTAGATAATTGCACATACTGAAGGTGCTACCTACTTCACCATTCACTTAAAGTATAAATGAAACACAAAAAGAAGACACTAAAACTAGCACCTTGAGTATAACCACCATGACGTTCAGCAAGTCCATGCAGTACAAATCTGTGTAATTATCTCATCATGTTTTGGGATTNCGACGTTCAGCAAGTCCACGCAGTACAAATCTTCTGTGTAATTATCTCATCATGTTTTGGGATTCAGACATATTTAAATAAACTACTACCTAAGCTTTCAGTATCAACAAACAACATCTTGTCCATTTTAGACTGAAAGCTTTAGTTACAAAACATGGGATTGGACAACACTGTTAAGGTGACCAGGCTGTGGCACTTGCACAGGCTCTCTGCTTTGTGAGTGAGCTCTGGACAGCTTTCCCCTGCACCTGCAATTCAGCCCTTCTGTCCTCATACTGTGTCACTTCTTGGTTTTACAAAGACAGCCACGTATCTGATGGATTATATAAATCAGGTCATATTCCAGTTGACCCATGGACATAACAGTTAAGATTATAATTAAATATAACTCCTGTCTAAGATTGCTTAGAAAACCTGTGCTGACTTCTCTGACAACCTTCCAGAGAGAGCCAAGCAGTTACTTGAATAAACACTTTGTCTTTCTGTCCTCTTACATCCCCTGTGTATCTGAGCTGTTACTGGTTTGTGGATTACACTTGCTTGCAAAAGGACACCAGAGCAGCAGGGCAGGGATCAGATAAGTAGATGGTGGATTATAAGTATTGCTCTTTCTCTGTCTTTCTTCTAGGTCAAAGTAAACATGGGGACTACCTACTCAAGGTGTGCTGGAGGACCTGTCAAAAAATCTCTTTCAGGACGGCCTCCTGGTTCTTCAGAGAGAAAAGAAATCCAATTTTTGTGCTAAAAATAATATATAAAAGCTGATTGAACAGTGAGACAGAAAACAACAGAGACCTTCAGCCTCTCTTTCTAACAGGTACTAAAGGAGATGGCCCAGACCCTCTCCTTGGACCTCCTGCCTCCCAGCACCAGAGGGACACAGCAGAGGCATTGGTGCCACCTTTAGTCCCTTTCTTTTCCCCGCCACGGCCAGCATGGCCCATCTGGATTGAGACATGAACCCAGCCCACTCAGTGCTGTGGGAGCCTCCGCCACACTCCGGGCCGCATTGAGTCTTCTCAGTCAACGCAACACTGAAATACCAGGATGACCTTGCAGCAGAAGTCAATAGACAGCGCATTGTTTGCCCTGAAGGCTGTACAGTTCATACTTGCCTTAACCCAACTGCGTTGCACATTAGAGAAACTACGTGCAAGCTTTCTGAAGTTAACATGCTGCTGTTAATTCTGAACGATTTCTAAGTCAGTGGTTTTCTTCTGTTTGGTTTTGTTTTGTTTTCATGTCAGGGAATAAGGCTCTGTTGCTCCATGGCTCCAGAGCAACCAAGTAGAAAACTGCCAGCTGTCTGATAAGTGCTTTACTTTTGGGGCTCCACAGTGGTCAAGCAACAGTTTATAATGATTAAAAAGAAAAATAAATAAAGAAATAAATGAGACCTTTTGGGGGTCAGGGTGGGGAAAGGGGTAACAGAAACTAATAATTGAACCTACTGGAAATAAGCAGCAGAAACAATGCTTCTTAATCCCGCTGATTTTATTTATCGCACTATAGGTGCTTTTATAGCTATCTCTAAACATCTTTTACTAACTACAGAGACATCTGCAGATTTCTATGAACAAAGGCCAACTGAATATGTACTAGCTGTGTTTACTCTTTTATATCTTATTTCAACTAAAAATTCTCTGTAAGTGAGCTTTTTTTTTCTAATTGCACCATAAGGGATCCACATATTTTATTTTTCGATTTTGGTTGGAGAGGGCAGGGAGGGACTAGTTGAGTTGAAGAAATACTGAAGACCTTTTTGTGGTATATATGGGGGATCTGTTGTGTGTTAGAACGTGTATTTTATCTTCCTGTATTATTGTGGCTGAAAAAAAAACTCTGTGCTGTTACGTAGTTGGCAACAAGATGCCTTTGGGAATTTTGCTAGTAGGTCAATGTGTATATGAAATACTCTGAACTCCTAGGAACATATGTTTTACTCTACATCTGATCTGTATTTTCAAGAACGTAGATGGCTTTCACTAGGAAAACCCAATATTTTGCTCAGGTTTTTCAGAAACTTGGATTGTCATTGTTTTTTTGCTCAGACCTTGCATAGACAAACGCACGCACCGACCACACCTGAGGTGACCACGTAGCTTTTGAGGGCAAGAGGGAAGGTCAGCGCTTAGAAATGCTCGAGGCACCCCTGAGCAGCTCCCTTTTCCCTGCTGGCCAGACCCTTGCTCCAAAGGCCTGTGTGCTCGCTCACACCTCTCACCCATCCCTGTGCAAGCCAGTGCCCTTTGCTGTGTCTGCATGGATGTACAGTGTCACAAGCAGCAACTCTGGACAATGACAGAGGAACAGGCATTCACCAGTGAAAACAAGATACGGGACATGTTCAGGAACTATACCTACATTGATTCAGTGAGATTTATATAGACATAGATAGATATAGATATATATATATGTAAACGTGTGAATGTGTGTGTATGTCTATGTATATAAAATACACAGGAATAACTATTTCTGAAGGCTGCATCACCCAGGAAGATTCTGATGCAGTGGACCAAGGGTTCTCATCTCAGATACTGCTGGGAATTTCATGCATGAAACATGAATGTCCCCTAGGCCTGATCCTGCAAAGCATCCATTGCTGATTTGGATCTCAAAATCAAATTTTCATACTTGGGTACCTGAAAATTGGAGTTCCTACTGGATAGAGCTGCTTTTCACCCCCTGGAAACCCCATGCAACTTCCAAGTGACAGGCTGAAATTTCCCATAACTTGAAAAATTAAAAAAGTTTCTACTTTTATGTAGTATTAAATATAGCAGACGTATAGTATTAAACACAATGAAGAGGTTTAAATGGGATGAAAATGTCATAACAGGTGTTTTTAATCTTTCCCTGTGTACCAGTTAATCAAAATGATATTTCTATAAAAATCATTTTTTAACATGAAAAGAAACTGGTTTAGGCACCTAAGCAGCAATCCAATTTTCAGAAGATAATTTTTCATGCCTTTCAGTGATTTCCCATGGAACAGCAGATACTGGTACTTAGCAATTTTAGAAGTCAGACAATTTAATGAAGTGTCTACACGTAGCTTATAGGCCTGATTTTAATTTAGAAAATTTTGGCCTTAATTTCTCTGTGTCTTAGTCTTCCCATCTATAATACGGGAATAATATGTGCCTCACAGGCTTTTAGTGAGGTCTGAATTGTTAATGTTTGTAAAATGCTTAGGAAATAGGAAGCACATCTAACTACTATGGATTGCAATATAAATGTGTATTCATATATTACATATAGAGTAGATACACACACTCACATACACACAGTATATATATATATATATACACACACACACACATACATACATATATGAAGTTGGTATTCATAACCCTGCTTAAGTTGCAGTTAGAGCACCACCATTAAAACAATTAGGACTGTTGACTACTCAACTAAACGATTAGTGGACAGATCTCTTCTGGAAGCAGTATAGAGCACAGTAATGTGAGAATATCTGGATGGCATTTTTGATTTGTACAGCTGTATCCTCCTCAAAATCCAGTAAAGAATGTTATTTTTCTATGCTGGGCTTTTGTTATAAACTAAAATATTCAGAAGGCAAGAGATACAATCCAAATGTGTCTTTTTTTTTCTTTTCTTTTTGGCATTTGTTAATTCTGAATGTATTTTTAACAAAAGTGATTTTTTTGACTTACTAGTGTAATTTGCATTTTAAAAAAAATAAATGGAAAAAATATAGGTTTCCAAGCTATTCATGGCCCCTGCTGCTATTCAGAACTTACAGGAAATTCAGAATTGCTCTTCCCAGCTGAGCAACAATGCAGGATAAAGAATCCTATTACATTTACATGATGACATTCCTGATTTGTGCAGTGCATGGATGTGACAGCACTGAATAGAAATTGCTGGGTCATGACACCATTTTAACACTGTCATATGTACTAGGTATTTTCATTATCACTGACACTAAAAGGTTTCTTTTACAAGGCCGACTGCAACAGACTCTTTACTTAGAAAATAGGGCCAGTTTTGCCCACTCATCAGGAATTTTAAGCCCGTGATAGGTATAGAATTGCCAACAGTGTTAAGTATTGCAAAAATAATACTTATTAAGAAGGAGATATATAACATGGATATTTCCTCGGCATTTATATTTTTTTATATGCGGTTTCCTTTGAGTACAGTTAAATGATGGAATCCTGTCTTAGGCAAAATGTTTATAGAGCTCACATATATTGACAGCTTGCCTGAGGTCATTTAATAAAGGCACAGCAGAATGATACACATTTGGAGATATTCGGTCATACTCTCTTAGGATGATTTCTTAGAAAGAGAGTTCTTTCATTAGGATTCTTTTAGGTCTTCATAATAAGTGATACTTTTCAGTCAGGTAAGGAGAAATGGTTTGGGCTCCACTTGCTTAATTTAAGTACTGTTTGCAATACTCCATTGCTGCACAGCATTTTGACAGTCTGGCACAGTCATGTATTGATCGCTGGGTGTCTCCAGATAGGGATGGCCATTTACTCAGTGTCTGAAGGCTTTCATCACTTGCATGCTCACCTTCCATCTGAACACACTGATAGTAGCCAAAACAAAACTCCACACACCATGAAGCACTCCAGCTTGTAATATTTTCATTTCCAGTCCTCTATTTTATTTTTAAATGCAAATACTAGGAGGAGGAGGACTTTCCTTACAAATATGGAAAGCCCCATAAATAGTCTGTGTATGTATTGCTTGCTGACTGTCTATCGACGAGTAGCTGAGATGAAAGTGATGGACTTCTTGAGTTTGTTTTCTAGCTATTCTGAATCTGGCTTCTTCCCAGCACATGTGGATTGACAGCAGACACTAAAGGTAAGCCAGGTTTTGTTGAAGAACCAATGCACAGCAATACTGCAGACAACACTGTGTCCACTGCTCCTTGGAGAAAGATGAAGACAGTTGTTAAGTTAATTGGTTTGCTTCAAGCTATGTGCAGTATTAAATGCAATTACAATGCATAAAAGAAACTGCCCTTTAGACTGCAATTACTCATTCACATACAGAAATGGCACAGAACAGGATCAATCAGTAAAAAGAGTTTTTCTTCCTGCAGTCACCAATATGCTTGTCTCCTGACATGGGCTGGAGAAATCAGGTCTGTTTGATCCCATGTCCTGACAAGTCCCTCTGTTCAAACCTTCAACAACAGAAGAAATTACAGCTATTTAGAGTTGACACCTTGGCATAGCTGAGTGGTTTAGGAAGATATTGTACCAAATATGAAGTTCTAAGTAGCATCATACACACCTTTCTTGCACATCTCTCTCCATATGTACAAAAGAAGGGTCTTTTAAAAATGCACTTCTACTTTATCTCTTAGAAACCATTGAAACAGATTATGTCTTTTACATGTGTCTTCCAAGTCCTGCCAAGATCACAAAAGACACTTTTTAATGAAAAATCCAATAAAAACACCACCTTTTCTGCTCTCTGTTGAGTAGAAGACTTCGCTCTTGGGACTTCCAAATGCCTTGGGGTTATTATTTTGGGTAGATAGGAGCACTGTGAAACCTGAGAATTAAGAAGCAAATCATGCTTGTGGTCATCTCTGATTCAAAATTAAATCTGTACAAAAGCCATACTTCTGCATCCACCAATGGAAAAATGTCTTTAGTGCCATCTGGTACCTTATCACTTTCATAGCTTTGCCTTTGTCCTGCTGGGAAATAGGGTATGGGGAGCTTAGGGTGAAAAAGCATGTTCATATCCAGCATGTGCTCTCCAACAGCCTCCTGTTCTGCCACACAGATTCATGCCTAGGTAATTTCTTCCTCTCTGTCATCTTGTCCCATTTTCACTCTCTTTTCCTGAACACAACCCCAAATACCCTCCCAAAATTACATACTGCTTTTTGTCACATCCGTTGTTTCCAACTCACATAAAGGTGGCAGTGGCAGTCATGGAGGATAGTGTCACTGAGGATGTATGCTAAACAACAAGAAGAGGAAGCACAAGGTTATGTACATCCTCAAAATGCTCCAGACAGGGAGACATTTACAGAATGGTAAAGGTTGGCACCATTACAAAGCCATGAGACACAGAAAGCCCTGGTAGGAATCATTTTCACATGTGCAATTACATTTACTAAAGCTATAGTTCACTGAGTTCACAGAAAGTCATAAATTTAAAGTCATAAAAGTCAGAAAGTCAGAGCTACAAAAGGCACGGGTGAATTAGAAGAAAATTCATAAAAAATGTTCGTGAACACATTGCCTGGATTAGATTCACATTTCATTTTCTTTAAAAATCGTCTCAGGATTGTGTTTTTTCCCCTTGCAAGCATTAGATAGTTGGTTTCTATGCATGCACGAGAATTTTGTTCCTAGGAGAGCATGTAAGTGTGTGCAATTGCTTTAATTTACATGAGGTTCTCAGTACTGATGCACCTGTGTGCATTTGTGCTAAGTGTTGGCTCAGTTTGCACACATACACACACCTGCTATGTGACTATCTTTTATGGTGGAGATACACACCCACACACAGTCTCTCTCCTTTACTGCTTAGTTTTTCCTATCCTTCCTCTCGAGCCATTCAAAGTCCCAAGTGTTTATTTTCTAGACAGGCATTTGATAGACAAAAATTATTATTTCTGATAATTACTGTATGTACAAGCATGGTGCAATCTATGAACAGAGCAAATACAACAGCCCTTTCTCCAAAGGGTTTATGTGATAAATAAAGTAAGCTAATGAGAAGATTTCAATTAGGAAAGAAAAGAAAAACATGATCTCACAGTCTCACTCTGCTGTTAAATTTCAGTTAGTCAAAGAAGTGGGTGACAAAAAAAATTCAGAAAAAGGAGAAGAGCAAGGAAACAAGAACTTGGAGTAGAGTTATACCGTGATATGGTTATTTACAGCATTACATATAAGAATTAAGTAAAAGAATCAGCCAATTATATCTTACTAGTGTATCCAATTTATGGTAGTTCCATATAGATATATCTTATTTATATTTTAAAGGCATTTAAAACAGTAGCTATGGAAGAAGAGGAACATCAAAGGGACTGCATATTGATGTAATCACAAAAGGTTGATGGATTGATTCAATTAATCAGTGACTCATTTCTAAGAGTTCTGCAGGGATTTATTTACCAAACACTTACATTGTTTATTTTGCTCTCTGGAGGGTTTGTATACTGACATTTTTCTTCATTATTCTTCTTGTTTCATTCATCAATTTCTGACAAATATTTTCATGCTGATATGTGGCATGTTAGGCATGTAAATTGTCCACATTTACGGATTTAAAGCAGTACATTCCAAACTCTCAGGAGCTGAGAACATTTGTTTAGTTCCCTCAGGTCCTGAGAAACACTAGCCATCTATAATTAATATAAAGATGTGTTTTCCATTTAATCTTTGCTTTTAGTGTCTGCTCAACATGGCAAAGATGTAAGTTCTTGTCTAGCGTAACCTGCTTAAACTTTAGACAGAAACTTACTATGAAAAACATTTTGAACCCTCTTGATGCTAAGTAGAATAACTGTTCCCTCTTTGGTTTTTTTCTTATATTTTGTAGTTCAAATCCAGGAAAACAATGCAAGAATATTTTAGGAAGGTCAGCAGTTTCACCATTTTTCCTTAAGTTTAAATAAGTTTTTACAAGGGCAAGAAGTGATAGGACACGGGGAATGGCTTTAAAACTGAAAGGGGGCAACTTAGGTTAGATAATAGGAAAAAAAAATGGTTTCCTTTGAGGATGGTGAGGCACTGGAACAGGTTGCCTGGAGAAGTGATGGATTCCCCATTCCTGAAAGTGTTCAAGTCCAGGTTGAATGGCAAGTGAATCGGCACATACAGGAAACCAAAGGCAGCTATCAAACCACAGCTGAAATTCCAAGAGTGCATTTATTTCATTACCTTGCTTACAATGCCAAGCAGCAGAGACACACAGGGACACAGGCTCCATCCTGCTTAGTTCATCCCAGCAGGTAGCAGCAATCTGGCCTAGTGAAAAGTCTCCCTACCCATGGCAGTGGTTTTAGAACTAGATGACCTTTAAGGTCCCTTCAAACTCAAACCATTCCATGACTGTATGATTTTGTATTTTAATACTGTCACAGTATGTGCTCCAAAGCCAATAGAAAAGGCCAAATTAGGTCAAGTCTCAGATTTCAAAAGGGCAGATACTGGGCACAACAGAGGTCTGTGAAAGATGAAGAACTGAAACTGAAAGGAAACCATTCTTTAAAAGTGTTGAGTCTCATTTGGGCAAATATTTTTATTTTGAACTATCAGGAACACTGAAGAGCTATATTTTTTTTTAATTAACATATTCATTGCGTGCATACATGCAGTATGGGTGTGATTTTCAGGTATCTTCAGCAGAGGTCAAATTCTTATTTCACTTTTAGGTGGCTAGGAACAACTTCTCAGGAAAAGTGAAAGATCATAGACCCAGACAAGAGCCCTGGAAGTCTGCATCAAGCGACAGCCTTCCCCAGCGGATTTAGAAAACTCCACCCTATGTATTAAACATACTACAACAGAGAGATGGAGACAGATACCACTCAGTGATACCCGGTGACACACACAGAAACACAGGAAGTTCTCTCTGAACATCAGCAAACTCTTTCTGACTGTCACAGTTACCAAGCACAGATTGCCCAGGAAGGCTGTGGGGTCTCCATTCTTGGGGGATGTCAAACCTTGACTGGACATGGTCCTGGGCAACATTCTGCAGGTGCCCCTGCACAAGTAGGATTGTTGGACTCAACAATTACCACATCAACCATTACCAGCAATTACAAGCCTCAACCATTCTCTGATTCACCTCTCATTCAAGTATTTTTTTCCCCATTGGAAATACTCTTAGCATCTCAAGGGGATGCAAAAATCTTCCCTGTTGGTCTGAGGTAGTCTCAGAATTAACCTCTGGAGTGAAAATACCAGGTCTGCATATTACGAGAGAAAAAACCCATCAGTTTCTAAAATGCATTGGCTATTATTTTTCCTCCCTTTGAGTCTCCTATAGTTGGCCATTTGGATGAAATCCCAGCTCCATTAAGGCCATTGGGAATCTTCCTGTTTGGTTCAATGGGATTTCAAGATCTCATACTTTGTGACAAAGATGCCTGAATATTTGCTTTCCTTGAAAAAACAAAAACCCACTGCCATTATCCTCAATAATTTTTAAATGCTCTACAAAAATTGAGATTTTTTTTTCCCTTTCATTCTCAGCATTTGTGAATACATGGTGATATAAAAATTTTATCTGTACTCATTTGTGCTGACCCATATAACTTGCTCATTGCCACATATGTGCCAGTAAAATCTTTCTATCATTCCCACTCCTCTGTGTATTTCATTTCATGTGAATTAATATCACCCAGGGGACTAACACCCTGGGAGGCTTTCTGCAAAACATGACTATTAGGGAGAAATCAAAAGACATTTGCATAGCTATTTGGCCAATGTGATAGTAGGAATCTGCTACATAACCTCTTTTCCTTTATAAATACATGTTAAATATTAGTTGTAACCCAGAACTCTCAGTGTAAGTATTTCACATCCTTCTAGCCTCTTGCTCAGTTTCACAGAGCTCCTCAGACTTGATGAGATTTCCATTGAGCAAACTAATTCAGCGGCAGGGAAATTTTTTGCACATAAACAGAAAGATAAAGCACCACCTCAAAAGACAGTCTAATAATATCCAGTGCTTCTAGAAATCCAATACTTTTGCCAAAGGCATTTTTCAGTCTAGAGTTTCTCCTGTGCAAAAATGCCTCTTGTTCATTAATTTGCAGCCTGAAATGCAGCTCCTGACAAAACTCTGTCTGGGTGAGACTCCCACCCTGACAGTCACTGATGTGTACAAGCCATTTTCTGCTCTGTGAAAGGATACAGATGAGAAACTAGCACAGCTCCTTCAGGCCTGCTCCCTTGAGCTTGTCCTTCTCACACCTGAGCACTTGAGACTGTTGCCCTCCAACAGGTTCAGGTCTCATGGGCACGTAGATTTATTGAGCTGAACCACTGGTGAGTGCCAATTAAAATTAAGTAGGGTCTCTACATCCTTAGTGGAAAAGCATCCAGTGAGCCACTGGTGCTGTGCCACCTGAGCAGGGACAGATCTAGGCACAAATAAAGTAGAGAATTCTTCAAGCAGGGGCAACCAGGGAGGGCAGCAACATCTACATCCCTGCTCCCAGCTTCTGCCAGAGTCCCAAAAACTCCCATTCCCTGTGTTGGCTCCATCACCAGTAGCACCCAGAGCTGACCAATGGTATCATCCAAGAGGTCACATCCTCCTGGCACCAGCAGGAAGAGCAAGTCTGCATCTGTAGGAATCACTTCCAAAGTCTCAGTTTTAACTCAGATCACGTCTTTCTCATAAGAGGAGAAGTCAGATTTCTGTCTGGATAGAGCTTTTTGCTTTTGAGGTGGTAAAGCCCTGCCTTGCTTCACTTTGCACTTGCTAAGAGCAAGTTCAATTAGAGGAGGTAGTTTTGGCAAACAGGGACAATGCTCCAATTTTTTTTCATCAGAAAAACTGTAGTTCAGGTGTACTTCTGAACAATAAACTATAGGTGAAGGAAAGAATATTCACTGCTTGAACTTGAACATATTCAATCCTCCTTTATGGATATGAAGACATCCTGAGTCACGTGCATAGTTATTTAGTGTCATTACTTTTATGCCTGCTTATTGATGTAAATACATGCTTTATTTATTATATTAAAATTGCTCATAGCAGTGGGGTACATTTTACATTTAAAAATACATGTTACATGTGGAAAAATCAAAGGAAGTAGCAAGAAAATTGACATGAAAATATTCCACAACACCTGCACACTGTTAACCATCAGGATCAATCTCAAGAACTATCCCCAAGCTCAGGCCTATAAACCACTTACACTACAAAAAAAACCTCCTCTGTCCTAGAAGTCATACAGTTATGGCCAAAAGCTCTGTTGATCTCAGGCTGTTAAATTCTACTTAAATAGCTAACTGGTCACTGTCCCAGATCATCTCCCAATCCTATTGTCTTTGCCGTCATTTGCACTCATAAGGTCCCCAGGTTTGTGAAATGGAAGTTCATCATTTATTTTTTTGTCCCTGAATTATTTGCTTTTCATCTTTACAGTCCATAACAGAACCTGGAGAAAGAGACCAGGGAAACTCCTAGAAGGACTTGCAGGCATGTATAACAAAGAGACTTTCTGAGGGAACACTGATGGTGAGGACCCTTCAGGCTGGGCCTTCTCAAATATTATGGGGCTGTTTGCAGTTGTAAACAACTGGACTTAGCAGCCCAAGCCATTCCTTCACCCACTTCATTTCTGTGGTGTTTATGAGGAGAGTTACCCTCAAATCAAACCCCCAGTTTCACTGAAAGTCAGCAGATCTTAACCTCTTCTTGGGTATTTAGCTTCTTGGGCCTTTTTGAATGCCCATTATTGTTTATTTTTATTTTCAAATTCTTCTGCAGTGGAAGAAAAGGACCTTTGAAAATCAGTGCCTTGTGATTAGACTCTGTGGACAGGTACACTTTGCTCATCAGGCCAAATAACTTCAGTAACTTGATTCAGCCCTTGAGTTTCAGGTCTTTATATGTATTACACTCTGCTAATTTCCCTGTGATTTTTCACAGCTTTTATGAACATAGAAATATAAACTTTATCCACATCTGCTCTGATATTGTTTGAGTTCCTAATACAACGGATGCTTGTCAGCAATAACAAAAATAGCTGATCTGTGACAACCCACGCTCTGTGACAGTTTGTACAATAATTTTTTACCCACAAACTCCATCACTTCAGAATCCCTTCCTCTCCCATCTGTCCTAAACAAGTGGGAGAGGCTTTTTGCTAGAAAATGTACTTTTTTAAGTACCTCTCTGGAGGAGAGCATAACAACTCTGCCTTAAGAAAAATGCTGTTAGTCCTTCCCGTGTGTCAGAATGGAAGTTGCTACTAATTATAACTAAGATCCTGTCAGTTATCTGAATTCACTGGCAATTCTCATAAGATCCTGAAGAAAGTGAGTAAACACATTAACAGGAATGTGCCAGCAGCAAGTCACCATAATTCCCTTCCCAGCTCTCTAAAACCTACTGTGGTTTTACAGCAGCAGCAGCTCTGTGCTGCAGCCCACGGAACACCTGGGGCCAGTGCAGGCAGCCTGACCCAGCCTAGCAGCTGTCTCCAAACAGGCCCATCCATAGCAGGAGAGCCATGCAATAGCTGACAATCTTCTTGGCAGGTCTGGAATATACTGCAGATTTGGACAACAGTGGGGAAAATCTGTCGCTCAGGCTCTTTTATCTGAGGAGGTAATGGGGAAGAAAACCCTTTAAGTAAAAAGGGTGTGCATTAAAATGTGGCACCAGCCTCCCTGGCATTTTGAGTATACTGGGTTATGCCATGTTCTTTGTTGAATCCAAAAGAACAGAAATCTTTCTGCTGAGGCACAAGATGCCGTTAATATTTCCGCAGAGCCAAGTTTTCCCTAGGGACCATTCCTGCCACCACAGGACATGCACAAACAAAGAAAGGACTGCTTGTCATGAAATAATCAACATCTTTGCTGCTGGGACCCTCTCATACCTCTCTGGAGGTGTAAATAGCCCTTCACAGGAGCCACTGTAAAACACACCCATCTGAATACTCCTGCACTTGCTAAAGGAACACAAAGGTGGCTTAGGGAAAACAAGAACCTGATCCAATTCTCAGCAGGAGACCAGATTAAGTATCCTCCTTCAGGGCTTTTTATTATTATTCATAAATAACAACAGGTGCAGTAGCTGATTTCTTTTATCCAAAATACACAGCAATGCCTTTGAAAGATGGGATTTTTCAAGCCAAATGTGACCATGGAACCACAGTGCTGGGTGAAGAGCACAGCAGCTCCATTACCCTTTCCAGAGTTTGATACAATTCACATTCCTGCACAGAAGGCAGGAGAAAAGGAGGAGAGAAAGAAGAGTAGAAAAGATTAACAGACATTGAAGAATGCAGTATATTCAGTAAAAGCTTAATGAGATAATCCCATGGTAACCGTCAGGCTTTGGCTTTTGTGCACAGTTATCTGCAGAAATGTTACCAGCACATGGCTTGTTTGCTGCTGACACCTTCTGTTAAAGAGGGAAAAACCTGGGAGAAGGTCTGGATTACCCACAGGCTTGGCAATAGCACCTAAATCCAGGGGCATGGTGTGTGCATGGTACATGTACTCTGGTGGCCTGGGGAAGATGGTTTCAAGGTATCTGGTAGTATGTACTGCAGCTGTACGATGGTATGGGGAGTTAAAATTGAAAATAAGGAGCCTAAGCAGATTTTACAACAATAGGATTGGTTTTTTCTTTCTCAAAGAAGACCTGACAGTTTTTGCAGAGCCAAAATTTAAATAAGCAACTTCAGAATCCTTCAACATTTTTTTGCAGCATTTATAGTATTTTTTTTTCCCAAGTAGCAGGTACCATTTAATATCAGGTACCAAGTCATTTAATAGCTGTCTGAGTGAAAATTCCAGAGTCTTTTCTCTTTTATTTCTCATCTTGAACAGCCTAAATTCATTTTAACTTCCATCCAGATTAGTGTCAGGCTTTGGTCTTAACTGCTCCAAATAGAATGAAAATCAACAGTGTTGCATAGGAACAAATTACTAACCCATGCAATGACAGACTCAGAACAAAGGTCTTCTTCCAATTTCACTTGGCTGTGACAGCTGACAGTGCTGTCCTACTGCACTGGCTTCTGGAACGAGTGATCTAGGATCAGATTAGCCTGAAAGAAATGTAACAGGATTTCAAATTAATTAAAACTTTCAAAACCTTCTTTTACTAGGAACTCAGGCTTGGCCCATGCTGATAGTGACAAGAAGCATTATTTAAGGGTTGCTCACAATTCTTCTCTTCAAGAAGTAGTGTTACAGATATGTAATGTCTGGCATTGCTGCAATACAACTGCATTTTCTCACACGAGGTCTGCAGATGCCAGCCCTCACATTGCTGTAGATGAACTCCAGAGGCACATACCAGTTGGGGAGTTTGAGAGTCTTAATGCAGCACACTGGAGTTTGGGGCATTCTCTCCCTGAGGAATTTGCAAGTCTTCACACATCCATGATCTGTTTGCAGGTCTGAGTCACAGCAGTGAGTCATGCTGTCAGCTAATAGTGGGTGTCAGAGTCAGTACAGCACTCAGCTTCCAGGCCATCTATGCCTGGCCCCACTGCTTGATCCCTGTGTTAGGCTGAGAGAAGGGGCTATTTCTAGCCACCAACTTGGTAGCCCTTCTTACCTGCTCTGATTGGTCAGTAGAGAAATGCCCTGGCTAGAATCAGCATCTTCCAGGGATCTTTCAAAACCTGAAGAGAAAAATGATTAATATTTATGGGGCCAGCCTAAAATAGCTTCTGAAAGGGAAGAAAACTTAAAGATGAGATATTTTCCCCAAACTGATGGGAAAAAAAAGTCAGGGAACTACTTATTAGCTTTGGAACTCAGAACAGAGAAATGAAATGGTAGCACACCTTAAACTGCTTCATGTGCTGACTGAGTCTGGGCTGTGTTGTTTGATTTGCTCAGCTGGCAAAGCTGACATGACAGTTTCACACTCATCAGAATTAGAACCTAATTCCTTAGGCAGATCACCTCTCTTGGGTGTTGTCTTTCCAAATAAGAGTGTAAGCTGATGTAAAAATCTGCTATCATGCCTTATTATTTGCAAAGGATCCATTGGACTGGGGGTTCATCATTCTTTCATCCCATCATTTGCAATTTTGGGACTTAATTGAAAATAGTGATAGCAGCCCTGAATTTAGTTGTCAGTTAAAGGCTGTTTGTCACAGTGTTGACCTCTGATATGTAAAGGCATTTCAGAAACCAAATGAGAAACAGCCCTGGGCAATCCACTCAGTGTCCCTGCTCATCCATATGTTGGAGTTAACCACCTCCAGAGGTGCCTTCCTACTTCAGCATTTCTGTGACTCAGACACATGTGGCTTCTTGCTGAGCCACAGCAGCCATCCTTGTCAACCAGTAAACAGAACTTTTCACATAAGGCAAGCACGGCCCTTCTTACAAACTCAGTGTCTCTAAACTTCTCTGTTATATAAGATTAAGCATACAAAATTGAAAAACATGCTGTTCCAGAATCACAGCTTGTAGAATACTTAAATCAGCATGCAGCTCAGTACCTGCCTTGAATGCATAAATGGCGATAGGAAACAATGCAGGATGTAAGACAGTAAGGTGTCTGGAATAGAGAGTACCCTATATGCTGCCTGTGAGATTTGGAGGACCTTATCACAGTGAATTGCTAGATCTTGAGCTCCTGTGTAGGATGAATTCTCCTAGACACCCTGAGGAGGTGGTTGGTGCTGTTCTTTCTTATGAAGGGTACCACAAATTCTTCAAGACCTAGAAAAGGAAGGCAAGTACTAGAAAGGAGACATATGCATGGCAGAGAAAGCGCCCTAAAGAGTGAATGAGCTTTAGATCAGGTGGAGACACAGGCAAGAATGTTTCATATCAAGAAAGATCCTGGTCGGTTTTTATAAGATCAAACCACAAGTTCCTCACTTCTTACCCAGATGCAGGTGGACACAGCTTCTGTTTGAGTCTGTGTAACAATCCAGTTCACTCTTTCCATGGGGAATACAAGCCCAGGTTTGGGACTTGCATTTAGGAAGCTTGCTGTGTAAATGTCTCACGTTGTGAGTGAATGCATCTTTGGGGTCTCTGACCAGAAGCTCTGTATACATGTTTTCATAGTGAAGATGAAGCTCCAGGAAACCACGGGATCTGAATCAGGATAAGGATGCTAGGAATTAATATGGTTAAGCCAGAGGGGGAGACACCTCAGCAGATGCTGTAAAAGTCCCCTGACTTTTAAGTTTGGTGTTTTCCCACACCTGTATCATGGTCTGTTCTGCACATTCTTGGATATAGTCATTAGGTTAAACAAGGCTGTGAGCTGTGTTGCTTGTTTTCTCCCAGAGGTAGATGACTTGATGGAAATCACCTTCCACACATAACAGAGCCTGTGTGGTCAACACCTGCCATACTCATACAGACACAACCGGGTCTTAAGCATCTGTGATTTCACACAGAGAGAAGCTCCTCCTTTGGCTCAGAAACTGAGCACAGGGTGTTCAGTTATCTCACTGGAGTGGCACTGTTTCTTATAATCCTCTTTTGGAAAGAATTTTGTATACTGGCACTTTTATCACTAGTAGTATTTCTATTTTTTTCCCTCTGTTCACTCAGCTGTTTTATTTTACCCTGGCGTAAGGTTTAGGGAAGGAAAACACAGTCTTTTTACAGGGGTTACAGCTTTGCACTTTCTGCTTGCCTGTGAAGATGAAATGTTTGACTCCAGAAGTGTGTTTTAGCAGCTTAATAAAACAGAAAGAGCACTCTTGACCACCCTGAACAGTATCAGAACCTGCTGGCAGAGTTCTGTGCCCTTCAGCCAGCCCCAGGGAGGATGAGCAGAGCCAGTGGATGCCTCTGCCGCTATTGGTCTGTGTATGCTTGCACATAAACCAAACAATAATGCTTGGAAATTTTTCAAATATACCCTGTGGTTCATTGTGTGAAGTGAGGTTGTTATTGCTGCTTTAGCTCATTAACATTGCCTTTGTGTCACCCAGTCCAGAGATCATCAGTGCATTGTCTATTGGAGCTGGCTCAAACATATTTTTGTAATAAAAATCAGGCTAAGGATATCCTCTAGCTCAGTTATCCATTGCTCCTAGGCTCTCTAAAGTACATAATCTGTTAGTATAAGAGCCTCTGCTTCTGCCTCTAACAGTTTTCATAATGGAAGTACCTATTAATTCACTAATACAGAATCAACTTATTCAAATCCTCCAGATGCTGTTGTACACATATTATTGCCATATGAAAAAAAATTATATATATATATAAAACATCTGCATGCCCTAACCATGCCTTATCTTTCATGTACATTTGAAACTGGTGAAGTATGTCTGGTCGTCAGACTTCCCGTATCATTGTCTGATCCATAAATCTTTGCAGATGCCTGGAAGAACCTTTCTTCAGTGTCACTGCTTTCTTTACATTCATTTTCAAGCTTAACTTTGTTTTTTCACACTCCTGAGGTCCTGATAGGACAGAAGAACTTGGTTTTGGACAAGTCATCCTGACCTATTCCTTTAAAAGATTCATCATATTAATGTTCTCTATTTTTCTTTAGCATTTCTGTGGCACTTTTTTTGCAGACACCAGCTCATGTTGCTACAGGAATTTCTCTTCTGGGCTTGTATTTCACTTTGAAGTCATGCATTTGTAGGTTTATGATCATGTGTGAAGTCTAGATGGTGCAGAAGCTCAAGATTTGTCAAAAATATCCCCTAAGGTTTGTAATCTATTTCAGCTATACTGCACAGTATGTACTGACATCCAGTGACAGTGGTGAATTCTTTTCTATTTGAGTATAATTTTCCTGTGATAGTGCTATGCTCTCAATCCTTATGCCCCCAAAGTGTCTTCTGCAAAATACTACTTCGTCCACTATTTACAGCTTATCTACCTTTTCAGTGTTGTGACCTGAATTTCTAGGAACATACCCTGGAACACATCCAGTGAGTTTGTTGCTGCCATTTATTGTGGTTTAAAAATAATGCAGCCCCGGTCTTCTCAAAGTTCTCATCAAATTTTCCCAAGAAGCTGTGTTTTCTATTTTGGGCTTCATAATAAGGATCTGTATAAATCTCTTAACCATTGTGTTTATTATGGATTCTGATTTTTCCAGCAAGAAGTTAGAGATTTAAGAATGCTTTATTGTCTTTGTTCAAACTTTGTTTGAACAGGTCCAGAGGTATTTTTTTCCTAAGGTTTGGCCAAAGTAACTCACACAACACCTACTTTTATTTTACTGTGATTCAGTTTTAGATGGCACTCCATCTTATGAGTTGTGCCATTAGTTTTTGTTGAGTGTCTCTATATACTAGATTGTCAACAGCAAGGACTTCTATTCCATCTAATATTTCACTGTACCCTTTCTGGACTTGTGTTATATGAGTGTAGAAGAAGGTGCATTCTGGGAGAATTGGCTTCTAGACAGACAAAAGTATGTACTTCAATTCCTTCTTCTTCAGATTGTTCAATCTGACATGGTGTCCTAAAGCAGAATTTAATTGCTGAAGTGGTCATGTAAGTGATGCTCTTGAGGCTGGTTAGACTGTAGCTGAACTGTAGGGAAGAAGAAAGAAGAAGTGAGATTTTGCCCCAAGGATGAGGTCCTGTATAATCACATAATCTAGCAGGAAAAGGGAGAAGACTGGGTGCTGCACAGTAGCTCAGGCTCAGCACAGACCCTTAGTTCTGATACTTGATTTTGGTAGCTACAGAAGGCCCATACTCCCTTATCTCACACCAGTGTTGGAAATCCCAACTGCTGCTGAGGCTCCCCCTTTTCCACTTATGCTCAGCCATATGCTGCTGCTATGCCCTGTCAGGCTGCATTTAGAAGCATCTGAATCCTTGGAGTCTGGCCGGCATCAGGGCTCCCTTAAACACACCAAGGAAAGCTTCCTCAATCTTTTCTGCTGGAAGGCAAGTTCTCAGGCATCCCATAGACTATAAAATTTTTATCATGCCTCCTGAAGCTAAGACAAATATTCTTAGGAATGGCTCTTGTCACAGCTATCACACAGGCATAAAGACTTGTCCAAATGCTTACATCTAAACCTGCATTTCCCCAGTAGGCCTTTATGACATTATCAGCCTGGCTGACAAAAACTATATGGATGTTGTGGCTTAGAATCGACATTCTGAGTTGTTCTGCCCATTCTGGCAGGGCAGTTAAGGTAACAACCATGAGGCTTACATACATTTTCTCATACTGCATTGCAGCAAAAGTGAAAGTGGCTACACTCTTGCTAAATCTTCCATCCCTTCCTGCAAGGACCTGAACTGTGTTTTTCTCTCTGCCTATTCTGTGCAGAAGCCTTTCCTCTTAGACGTTTCATTAATATCCTTATCCAACAACAGATACTACATGCTTCCTGTGACTGTGCTCTGCCACATGCTTTCCTTCAATTGGTTTTGTACCTTGCTGTTGCCTCCATACTTTTTTTTTTTCCTTTACTTTTCATTTACTTCTGGCTATAAGGCTTTCCATCCCATATATATCATGAATGATTCTTTTGACCCAGGAAGTAACTTTTGGCTCCTTTCCTGTCTTTGTTCACCATTATTGTGTCCTCCCCTGTCTGAAACTGCTCTCATTTTTCTCTTTGAGAGGTTTCATGTGACTACTGCAGCTGCTGTCGTTTTGTTCCTTCTATATACATTTCTTGATTTAAATTCATCTGATACCCAAGAACCATTTATTTTGCATATCTCTTTGTGTCTGTCTCTAAAAGTATTCCATGAAATCCCTTTGCATCACTTTCAGATTGTTTCCTATTTCTTACAGAAAATATCACCTTGCCTGTTTCTGAGAAACAATTTGTCTCTTTTCCCATGGTTCAATTCTGCTCATCTTGATGAACTCCAATTAGACTTTTCTCTAAATAAACCTTTCTACTTTCTTCCATACTAACCTTCATGCTTTGCATGGACAGCTGCAAACTTAGCATCAAGTAATTTATTTTCTTCTACCAAATCCTGAAATACTTTTGTCCTAATCCTGAAGGTCTAGTCATGCATCACTAATTAGCTTCTTCTTCCTTTTTTAGGGAAAAGAATTCTCCTTGACTGTACTGCCTTTTATTTGTGCCAAGTTTAGTGTTTGCACTCTTTCAAAACATTCCTGTAAGGACGCAGTATGGTTTGAATTGGTGAATTATGAAAAAATCAAAACAACCTACTAGTGTGGATATGACATTTCCAAAAGAACACAATGCAGTGAAATGAAGATATAGTTTAAGCAGCATTAAGCAAACAGGACTCTTGGTTCCCTAAAAATTTCAGTTCTTAAAATCAGTGTAAAAGCAGCTAAAACTTAGCTTCAAAACCAGTTGTCCTCAGTAAACTTATCACAGCACAGCTACACTGACAATACAAGACTAGTTCAAACAGTGATTAAGGCGCAGCTTTTTTCCCAGAGAGATGGATGAGACAAATTGCAAATTGTCTCAATGCAACTTATTTAGGAAACATGAAAGTGTGAACTGAGCAACTTGATTCTGGAGTATGCTGCTTACTGTTAAGATGATTTAATGGCAGGAAAATAGCTCAGATTTCCCCATAGCTGTAGTAATATAGTCTGTACAGCTGATTTCCAGGTTGTCAACTTTAATGAAGTTGAAAACATGCTGACAATTCAGTAATGTTTTCTTTTCAGCTGTGCAAATGCTGTGGCAACAGATTACAGCAGGATTGTAAGTACTTAACAAGAGCATTACAAAAAAGAAAATAACAATTGAGATGCAAGATGAAAAGAGAAAAAAAATGGAAATAAATTAATTTAATAAAAAAAAATTCACAACTCTAAGATTTATATGTACAGTGCCAGAAAAACTAGCCCATGATGTATTTGCCTTTGTGTTTTATGTAGCAGTTTTAAGGCTGTCTTTCTGCATTTCTTTCATTAGGTAATAAAAAGAAGCAAACAAACGAACTTCTGCTAATTGTAACTGTTAAACAGAATGACATACCAAACATTTAACTTAATGCATTTTGGATAAATGTCATAATTCTGAGTTCCAGCATAGCCCATAGTATGCTAATTTTGTTAGAATGATGTATACTTTGGAGTATGCTCTACAAGTCTGTCTTGAGGTCAGAAATTATCATCCAAGCACAAACTTCAGCACTGATTTGCAGTAGAAATTTCAAAGGAAAATTTAGTTAAATCTATTTCTGGTTTCATGGAGGTATTTTCATCTCAGAAGGCTGAATAAAGAAGTTCAGTGCAGGATGCAAACTATAGCATCTACACAAAAACAATCGTGGAAATAGCTGCAGAAATTAAGCGAACGTGTGTCTGTCTGCTTGTGCATGTGCATGCATGTTGTGGGAGAGAGTTAACTCGTGAAAGTATTGCAGATGACCCGTCAATCAAGAGTACAACTCATGGCTCACCTCAGTCCAGTACTCATTCCAATACTCTGTCCAATACTCATGTGCTCTCCAATACTCATTCAAGTGTACAGGTCTTTTGAAGGTTAGCAAAATGAAAAAACTTATCCTGAGCATGGAAAAGGATATAGATCCAGTGTCTCTGTTCTAGCTCCTGGGATAATAAGTACAGGAAAACTTAGGATACCTACACCTACACCAGTTTCTCCACCCACACTTTCTTGGTCCCTTGATGATGTCACTGATCAAGTAGAAGGGACAGACACCTTCCCTCAAACTGCCTCTACCTAGACTGCCTCTACCATTGCAGATCTGATATGAAGATAGAAAGCATTCTTGGAAGCAGCTAAGTAGTTCTACAAAGAATATATGGCATTATTTTCCATGTGCAGAAGACATCTTTCATTCCAACAGGTAAAATAAATGGCCTACAAAAATTAGTTTTGCCTTTTGTCTAATCTGCTCAAAAGAGCTGCCATCCTGTGCCTAAGCAGTTTCTATAAGAACCCAAAAAATTCAGAGCACGTAGCCAGCCATATATGCATCACATTAGCAGGTTTAATCAGATTCTACGTCAACTGTACAATGGCAAGTACAGCAGAATCCTCCATTCATTTCTAGGCAGTTACAGTGCAAGGAATAATGAAGTTACTGGTTGTACATATTTCAAAATGTCCCAGATGTCTATCAATGTCATTAAAATGAAATTCAAACCATAACCATTTTAAAAATAGGGGAGAATTTGTAGCAGAAAACATTTTCTAAGATGGAAAGAATGGTTGATTTGGAACATAAGTGCAAGGAGAATACAACACAGAAGGCTCTTGATTAATGATGTTTATATAAATGTTAGCAGAGCTTGCTATCCTGCATTTCCCATTTTCTGTTTTAGGAGTGCTAATTGTAAAGTATATTTACAGCAGAAAGCTAAATATTCTCCTTCCATCCAACCAAGCTAGTAGGCAAGTCACCATGGAAGGAGATTTTAAAATTCTGATGTGCAGTCATTTGCTATGAATCATACACAGCCATGCTATCTGATGCCCTGTAAACAACTATTTTATAAACAACGTCAGCAGTAAATACATGTAATTCCCAGAAGACCCACTACAATTACTGTGCTTCGTGTCAAGGGGTTTGATTGCAAAGGAAACATTTGGTTATCTATAAATCTCTTCACTGGGAGAAGGCAGCCCACCATTTCAAGACTTGTTCAACAGTTTGATATCCAATTTATTTAACCACTTGGGATATTGTGGCAGGGAGAAGTGGGCTTTCCTGGGCTTTTCTGAATCATCCATCTACATGGCAAGCACAGGTGAATGAGGGACATGCTGGCTCAATGCCACCACGCCATCAGCCTCTGGAGGAGCAGCTCCCATAATCTCTGCACTGGTGGCAGCAGCCCATGGTCCAGAGCTCACCTCCAGTGAGGAGCAGCTACAGCCCTCATTGTGCCCAGTGTCACCTCACAACCATCCTTAATCAACCAGTCTCCCCTTTTCTCTTGGTGAAAGGGAAGAGTACAGAGGCAAGTTCAGACTTAGTCTGTGGATTTACAGTGCAGTGCTGCATTTACTCTGGCCTGCGCATCTGCAAGCTGCAATATAATTGGAAGAAAATAATTGTTATTTTACGAGTAATCTAAGAGCCTGCTTACAAATGCATCATGTTCAGATGTTCTGAAATTAGTATCTCCTAATACTCTGTCCTTTAACACATTTTTGAGCAATGACTCCTCACTATTTTATACAAGATTATTCTACATTTTATAGAGCCTTTGTAGAACTCAATTTTTAAAGGGCTTAGGCATACATCAGTAGGAAAGAACTGCCATGTTAAGTTGCAGCTCAGGTTAAGTAACACAAATCAGTCAGGTCTCTGACCAAGCAGACCTCTGTCATACTCCTTGGCTCTGCATGAGTTCTGAATTTTCAGTGCACTTTGAAGGTACTCACAAACAAACTCTGTCCATGCTGCAAACTGAACAAAGGCTATATAGTTGTGATCTACTTGTACTTCTGCCTTCTTTTGAAAACTTCTCAATTTATTTGAAATAAACTGGCCAGAGGGAAGAGATCACTGTTCTTGATTTCTATAAAGGTGGGGTTTGGGTGGGAGGCATTTCTAGACAGACAGCTGACTAGGCTTTAAAAGAAATTGAGGGAGTGGCTAATACCACCCTTCAATTTGACATTTGCAGTGAAGACAGACACTAACACCAGTTTTCATCACTGCTCAGAGAGCAAGTCCTTGGGTCTCTGAGACACTAGACTTTATGTAGTGCCTGAAAGACACAGCTGGAGACTGTATCTGTGGCAGATCTCTGTATCTGGGGACTGCATTGTGATAAGCACAAGAATGGTAAGCACACGTTGCAAAATACATTATGTAAGTTTTTTTAATTATTTCCAAAGTTTTACTTTGCATATTTTTTTCAATAAAATGTTATTGAGGACATTGTTTCCCAGTGATGATTTGATTCTTCACAGCAGTAGCATGACAAGATGCTGACAGAAGCCCTCAGCACAGTTTTGCTGTCCATCATCATCCATGGTTCTCTTTCATCTGTAGTTTCTATGTTCCTCTGTCCCATTGAACATGCTTTTTGAATTGCACCCACCCACTTCCTCAGTGTCTTATTCTGAATATATTGTATATATATTGTATTCTGTTGTTCGCCTAACCTGATCCAACCAAAGGATACTACAAAAAAAGAAAAAAAAGAAAAAAAAAAAGAAGAAAAAAAAACTTAAACAAACATACACACTACCCATACACACACGGGTATGTCCTTTATTTTTCTGAGATTTGAGGTCAGGTTGTTATTACTGTTTGCTGTTTTCCTTTGTCTTCCCGAGTATTTCCATTTATTCCCAGTACCTACATATCTCAACAGTATTTATACTATCAATGTTACCCATTACGCCACAGAATACTACAATTTGCAGAACACATAAGATTTTTTTTCCAGCCCCAATCAACAGTTCAGGCTGTGTATCAATCTTGTGTTTTAGGGACTCTGTTCCAGTCCTGAGTTTCAGCCAAGAGACAATTACAACCTTTACTTCTCACTTTAGATTATTCACTAAGTAGTCAAATTATATCAGTCTGCAGAATCACCATGAGCCTTTGGGTCTGAATGAAATACATCCATATTTACCATCACCTTTTGATTATGGCATTGCAGTCAGCTTTCAATCTGCATGACAAGTTTCCCTTTCCAACTCAATTTGAATTAATTTTGAGATTACACTTTTGTGCGACACTGTAATTAAAGGTGTGAGTGCAATCCAAACACAGACATCTACAGATTTTCCTTCACTCATGAATGTTGCAATTATATTTTTAAAAGTACTTAATGACTGTGGCAGAGTGTATTCCTTCCAAAGTAAGGTTGCTTGTTGCTCATCTCTTTGTTATAAAAGAAGGGAGGAGCCAGACCCAGCAAGTATAAGCAAAAGAAGAATTAAGAGTGCGCTGCAAAACAGTCTAATCAGCCCTTTGTACCTTGTGTATTGGACTCAAATAGAAGGATCTGCTCCTGTTGGTCTTGTACCTTCTTTGGGGTTTTGATATATTTTATCTTGACTCCATCAAAAAATCTTAATGCTGGTCCATAACGGGTTTTTTTAGAAGAGCTAAAAGTACCTTATCAGCTCTCCCCTTGCTTTTCGCTAACAATCACACAGTTACAAAGGGAATGAGACATACAGCAGAGGGATTAACTACTTTGACCTGAGGGAAAAAGCTGTAGTATTACAGGTGAGATTGTAATATCTGTCTCTTCTCAAAGAAGATATCATGTCTGCTCACGCTCCTAACTGCATGTGATACCTTCACATTATTCATGGGATCACTGGGATTCTTCCACTGTCACTTTTCCTTTCCCCATCTCATTCCTCATAAGGTATTTTCCTGCATACACTAATAAACTAGAAAATGTATCCTGTCAATAGCTTCAAGGTGTCCTTTTCAGCTCAGAATAGTGCTAAAGAGATTGATCTGAAATTATGTCTATAAACAAAATTAAGGCAAATCAAGATTGGATAAGAGTTTTCACAGAGAAGACTGACATTGCAGGCCATATTTATAATTTTAATTAAAGAATCTTGATGCCTACTCTTACTGAGGCTCTTTGTCAGATCTGCCAGCTTCTTGTTATATCATTCATTCTTTATAACTAAGAAAATTTTGAAAGAGCTGTAGAATCTGTGGAAATGTGATCTTAAGACATAAAAAGTGCATACCACTGAGTACAGAAACAGTCTACTTACTGATCAAAAATACCATAAACTGCTCTGGTTCTTGCTAACTGCTGAGTGCCATCTACTGCTGAGAGAGTAGAAGCTGAAGGCATTTCTTGCAAAATATACACTTGCAACGACCTTCAGCTAGCCAGCACAGGAGAGAGAAACCACTGCAGAGCCTCTGTGGTACTCCTGCTGAGCTTGGGCTTTATGTCTGTCCCTCTTCCCAGACTCTGAAGATTTCTTGGGAGCTGCAAGAGCCAGGAGCTGTCCTTGTGCTCACCATATGCCTTTGTTCAGGCTCATTATCCACTCGATTCCTGGTAGCAGTTCTCCTTTATACTCAATGTCAGTAGGGAATGGAGGTGTCAGTACTCCCCCAGGATCTGTGTCAGATGGCAGGAGGCTTTCCCCACCGCACACAGGAAAGAAATTAGCTATACCTAATTATTCTCATAACCAGGAAAGCCACTTACAGGTATGAATCAGTTCCTGAAAACATGTGAGCTGGTTTTCAATGGAATTTAAGGGTTCAAAGGAATTTAAGGGTTGTTGAAACGCTCAAGCACAAAAGTCAAGGAATACACCCAGAAGTGTCCCACTGGCCTCCAGTTGGCCTTCCAGAAGGGCATGGGCTTCTGCAGCAGGTGTGTCGTATTTGCCAAACCATTGAGTGCATCTCAAGTGACATTAGAGTCCTGTGATCAGACAGCTGAATCAAGGCACTAGACAATATCATGCATGGAGATTTTGGCTGTTTTTCCCCAAACAAGACAACTGTATTTGTTCTGTTCAATGACATCCAAAATAACTCTGACAACAGTGAAAGTCTAGGCACCAAGCTCATGTGACATTGAATTTAGATGCCTCCACTGGGAGCTGAGCCTTAGTTCACATGTCTGAATGCCATCCAGCCACTCAATGTAACGCCACCTGTTCAACATTTCCATTTAATTCTTTCCTTGACACTTTGATGTGATTGCTGCCCTGTCTCTGATCAGAAACAATGAAAACCTCCATGAAGTTGTTAACACTTCCCATCTGAAAGGTTTTATTTACCTAGTAACAAGAGAGAAAATAAGATGTTTGGAAGAATAAACATAAAGGCTGTGGGACTTCTGGTTTACACTTGTAAAACAGCGTTAGGAGCTATTCATTTCACAGCTCTTCTATTCTGTCTCCATCATGTTGCAGGACCAGTTTACTGTTGCTGGAGGTAGTCATTGGCATCAGAAGGCTATAGACAGGTAAGCAGTTGTGGTTTCATCTAAGTGAAGAGATCAAGGAACTGGTCTGGATTTTAAATTATAAATTTCAGAGCAAAGGTACAGTTTGGCCATTACATAAGGCAGCATTCAGGGACTCAAGGCTTTGGAAAGTGTAAGTTGTAAACTAGGAGTGAATGTGCATGACTCTTTTGCTTTAAGGTCTGTGCTTTTGTGCAGTAACTTTTTTTCTGAAGCAAAGCTATTGCTCCCAGAGTGTTGTAGGCATGTCAAATAAGTTAGACCCCTCAGGTAACCACAGAGGCACAGAGGCAGCAGTCCAGGGCAAGATCTGAGAGAGCAGTGCAAGTCTCCTGTGAGAGAAAGATAGTGACAAGCATTGAACTGGGAATGCAGTCTGAGAGACCAAGAAAGATCAGAAGGACAGCTTAACCTTCCCACTGCGGTATCTAAATCCATGTAGAAAATCAGCATGGAGGCAGGAGAAACAAGGCAAGGGCACAGTCAGCTAAAACTCTGCAATAGCTACACCAAGCATCCTCCGAGCAGGAACAGTGTAGCAGTTGAGCTCTCCTTGTCCTTCAATAACCCAAGTGATTAAAAAAACCTGGTCAGATTGTGTTGCTGCCAAAACATGCTGTCTCTGAACCTTTTCTCTCACATAGTTAGACCTTTTCTACTAATTGAAAACCATAATCTATTCACGGCTACCTTATTCCCACACAATCTGATTGTGTGCAGTGATAAAATACAACTGATACTTCTTTTCTGAGCTTTTAACCCTGCTCCTGTCTTTGAATCACATTAGAGACTCTCAGCAGGTATGAGAGTCCTGTTGAGATAGACATCCCACTGAGACCATACATAACAAAACCCTGTCTCCAAGGGATAGTGATGTACTGCACACAATATTATATATTTTCAGGCCAGGGTCAAAATGAGCAGTTCCCAAAGCAGAATTAGTCTTGTTAATGAGGCTTTCATTCCAGGAAAATAAGCAAAAGTGATTCCTCATATCTCTCTTCCCATATAATAGCTACTTTTGTGTAATGATCAGAGTAGGGTAAAATATTGTTAGTGATTCAGAAGAACAAAGTAATAAAAGGGCTTGAGTAGCTTGGAGGATGGCGAATGCATTGAACTTTGAAAAATACTTAATGCATCCATAAATAAGCTAAGAGAATATGTAGAGTCATGTAGACTTTCATAAGGAGCACTAAAATGAAGAGAGTAATGACTCATAAGAAAATTTAAAAGAAGGATAAAAATACATATTTGCTCTACCCTTCCCCCCCCATCCCAATCTCATAAATATCAGGAGGTAGTACTAGAAATTTTACCCCCCAAAAAAACCCTGCAGTACTTCTTTGGCAAATGAAATAGTCTTTAAGATGTTCCTAATGCTACATTTCATTGTTTTGTGCTTTTTTGAATATGATGATTTTTAATTAATTCCATTTTTAAAAATGTATAATGTACAGAAATATCATTTTCTTTATATACCTGAATCACTAGTTAAATTGGTTTTTACCAAACATTTAAATGATACTGTAATTTTTGAGTTTACAGTGTTTTTTCTCCCAAGAAGGGATATTTAAAAGCAATATTTCAACAACTCCAGCCTCCCAAAATCCTGCACCTTTGCTAAAACTGAAATTTGTCTCCTATCTACTTTTACTTCAGTTACAGCATAGAAAACTAGAGGACAACACTCGGGAAAGAGGAGAATAAAAACCATAAGAAATATGATAGGGATTTATATTGACAGAAGAATATCTGAGTTCCTATCCTTCCTCTGAGCCATCTCTATTCATTTCATTCATGCCTGTATGTTAACACAGTATGAAGTCAGTGAGCAGCTCTTGGAGGCAAGAAGGGAAAACATAGGGTTATCCCAGCTATTCAGCTACAAGAGCGTTCTCTTTGTCTTCTGATTCTTGTGAAGACCTTTTAACTTCATGGGAAAAAGAGTAACTTCAGCAGGAGGTATTTAGATTGTTATCACCATTATGCTGCCACTCCACAACCAGATGTTGATAGATGATATGGGAAATTAAAAACTCCATTCCAGGAAACTCAAGAGTTCATGCCAAGCTTTTCCTTAAAAACTATTCATTTAAATCACATTCTCCAAACCAGTTTTTACTCCAAATACTAACCAGAACATCTCCGAGCTCCAGACAGGATTTTCAGGGTGCATGGTACAGAGGAGGGTTGGGTCCTGGAAGGGTGCAGTAGGAGGATGCCTCCTCTGGGAGCTTTGTGGCTGGCAGATTGGCCAGATACTCAGCAAAACTGAGCTTGGGGACACTTCCACTGTGGCAAGAGGGCAGCAGAAGTGACAGGTCACCTATCACAGCAACAGCTTCCAGTCACAGCAGCTTGCTCCTGGCTGCCAGCACTGGCTATTAGGATCAAATTAGCTTTAATTTCAAATCAACCATTTGTCACCACTGACACTCGGGACAATGCATGGGTCAACAGCAGTGATAAACCAGTTGCCAACAACAGGCAGTACCTGACAACTTTTTCATGACCTCTAATTGGTGCTTCCTGATATGTCTCTCTGCAGCTTTTCATACAGATCCAGGTGTACTAATCATGGAGTCACTGTTGGGGTGTCTTACACTCAGGCTTAACATAGGTCAAGACCTCCCTTATTCAAAGCATGACATTGTCTCCTTTGCAGTCACATGTGGTGCTGCAGCCTCAGCAGAATGGCACTGCTGTACTTCAGCAACAGAAAACAAGAAGGGAAACCGTGCCAGCAGGGGCAGACAAGGGGTTTTGTGCTGACTCTGGCTGAAGTTCATTTTCTTCTTAGTAGCTACTATGTGATTATGGTTTAGACTGGTGTTGGAAACAGTGTGAATAACACATGATGCTCTCGTTACTGCCGAGCAGTGCTTTCCCAGAGTCAAGGACTTTTCTGCTTCTCACCCCACCCCATTAGCAAGGAGGTGGACAAGTTGGGAAGGGACACAGCCAGGATAGCTGACACCAGCTGAACAAAAGGATATTCCAGACAATCTGGAATCATGCTCAGCAAAAAGCTATTGGGAAGGTTGGGCAAGCAGTCAGTCCCTGGGACCTTGCTGGGCATTAGCTGGTTGGTGGTGAGAAATTATTTTTGTTTGCACCACTTATCTATCTTGGGTTTTATTTTACTTTTTTTTTCATTATTTTTATTTTGACATTATTAACATCCCTTTATCTAAACTCACAGATTTTCTCCCTTTCACCTTTTTCTTTTCCCTCCAACTTGCTGCAGGCTGGGGCAGGGGAGTGAGTGAGCGGCTGTGTGGTGGCTGGAATTAAACCATGACAGATCTTTTGGTACCCAACATGAGGCTCAAAGAGTTTGAGATAATAGCAGATTACCAGAGTGTATTAGAAAGGATTTATATCTATTAGCAATTGCAGGTCACAACATTGATTCATACATTCTCAATATTAGTTTAGCATATTTTACATATCATATTAGTTTATCATATCAAAAAGCTTGGAGTAGGCTTTTTCAGTTTGCTGTGCTCTGTAGTGAGTAGTAATGTTTTGACTGGGAGATTTTTTTATTCAAACACTGACCTGGAGTTTAATCTGGTATTTGGGCCCTGTAACAAAGTCATTACTGTACTTTGGGTACCATCTCCTGGAGACAATTAACAATTATATTTCTTCCTCTAAGAGGTTTTTGTGAAGGAAATACAGAGTGGCACCTTCCCTACCTTCTTCTGTGGTGTTTTCTCCTTCATTACAAGTTGCCAGTGTTTTGAACATCACTGGGTAGTTTAAATAGTTCTATTGGTATTTCCTGGGAATATTGCCTTGGTTTTGTCTAAGATTAATGAGCAAATTAGGAGTATGACTCAGTCTTCATGAGAGTATGATCATGGGGTGCGTAGCATGTGGAAGAATATGGGCCAGTATCTAGAGAACTTCTCACCTGCAATGGTCTGGGACTTCACTCCCAAACAATGACAGGATGATGATGAATTGATAGAATTTTGAAAAATAAATGTTTCAGTGATTCCACAGTAGCACAGTTGACAACTGGCCTTGGCCAGGGTCTGCCAAACTCTGCTTGATATTATGCAGCATTCTCAGGAAGAAGAAAGGGAAAACAAATAAACAAACAAACATTATAGCAAGCAGTTGGTAGTGACAATTTGTTTATGGGTGTTAAAAATATCTCTATAACTATCAAGACAGTATAATGATGCTTACAGCTCAGGTGAAGACAGGTCTCAACATAGTATCTTTGATAATTTGTGTGAAAAATTCCTCCAAACTTGGTCAAATTATCAGACCGTCACAAGTACAAATCCACAAGTACAGCAAAGACTGTTTTTAGCCAAATAATTTGAATATTCAACCTGCAGCAGTTACATCATATCTTCTTGTGGCTTTTCCCTACTTACTAGATTTTATATGCTACATCCTCAGAATGGAAAACCTTTTTTTTCCATTTTGGGCTATGTCAACGGAATTATATTTTCTCTTCAGCTTTGTTGCAGTCCCTCTGCAAGGATTTTGTGATATGTACAAAAAGATAAAAGATGATATTTCACCTCTGTTTTCCATATATTTTCTTTTACATTTGTTCTTCTTTCAATGCTTTGTTTCCTCAGAGTTCAGTGTAAGGGATGGTGCTGTGAAGGGTAGTGGCATCCTATACCACTATATAAAGAGAGTGTGTAGCAATAGGTTAGAAGTCTATCAGTCTGTTTGGGGATGACCAATACTGAACAGTGCTAAGGAAAGATGATGCTACCAAGAGTTAAGATAGTGCTGTAGTGGTAGCATATATTGTTAGTTCTAACAGTTCTTTGCAAGCTGAAACAGCTCCAGACCTCAGAAGGCACATGGCACCAGCTCTGCTGCATGTATTTTTATGTCACACACACATATCTCATAAAAACAATGGGACAATCAGGAGTGTAGTACACTGGGATGAAATGTGCACATCAGAAAAGCTTTATCCAGGGAACAGAAGGCTCCACTGGTCATTGTCTGGCCAGGAGTTTGCTGTTGTTGTGCTGCCTATTTCACTGCCTGGATGAAAGAAGTCACAGTGTCCATATGTGACAGAGAGGGCAGAGGTGGCTTTTGAGGAAGAGCCATCAGTACAGTAAATGTAACCATAAAATTAGCTTCAGTTTTTACCTAAGGAATGATAGCTTCAATATTAAATCCCTGGTTTAATCTCTGGTTCTACTTGGAAAGTTCTGATTGTCCTTGGAGTGACAATGAGAAATTAAATTCTGATCTCAACTATTTTAATGTAGCCACCACAGCCCAGACATTCAGCTCTTCTCCAGCAGACTTTCAAAGGTGTTTGGAAGCCCCAGGGTGAATGCTGGCATTTGGCAGACAGACAAATAAGCATAAAAGGTTCTAATAAACTCCCTTTGAAAATTAAATACTTAGCTTGCTCAGGCATTTCTGAATAACACAGCAGGTGATGATCTATATCTTCATAAGTATTTTAATAAATGTAGCTACTTCTGCCTCCTTTTTAGCTGGTCTCTTTATTAGTACTCCCCAAACACACTGAAGTGCAATGACTATAAATTCACTGCTAGCTATGAACTGTTCAAACTTGAAATACTGAGGAAACTTTTAAGTCCCTACATAAGTATCCAAGAAACAAATGTTATATATCTGGCCAAATTGCTGAATTTCTTGCACTGATGATAAATGTACAGGAGAGGGGGCTGTAGGACCAGACTGATTCTCACTAAAGGAGCCTTGCAAAGCTGAACACAGGATGATGACTAAAGGATTATAGAAATAATGAGAAAATGGCTTTAAATTTAATGTCAGCTATTTTTTAAAAAGTCTCTAAATAGTTTTGTAGCTAGCCCTATAGCCCTCCAACATCAATGGATGCTCTTAATCTTGCCTGTATATTCCAGCTGCAGAAATATGTCTTACAGAGATTCTTGACTGCTTTGTGTGACATAAACACCTGCTAGGATTATGAGATCAGAGTGGCATAAGTGTTCTGTTCCATGCAGAAGAGGAAGCCGGGTGGAAAACAGGCTCCTGGAACTGCTGAGATAGGTCAGCTTGAAAAATTGGAATTGGAGAGCAATCGGGATAATTTTACGTTTGTTCAGTAGAAGCACAGAGTTTAGAGATTAAAAAGAAAAATAGATTTCCTGCCTTAATATGTCCTTGTCCCTTTATTGTGTGCACAAGGTCTGTTCCATGTTGCTTCTCTTTAGACTTTTTATAACTTTATTTACAAGGGGTGTAGCAGTAATGGCTGCATCCCCCAGAAGTTATTGCTTTTTTAACATTACCCCCATCTGATTGCAGTGGCTCAAACACTGCACCACAACATAATTTTCTCAAAGATATTCTAAAAACTGAACCAAAAAGATTACTTCAGCAGATTTAAATACAAGAACCACTATAAAGGCTTCCTCGAGTATAAAGACAGCTCCCAAGGACGTTTACCTCGAGTACTTATCACGTCTTTACAAATAATCTGAGCCCTTGTCCAAAACAGTAACATATGTGCTGATGTTTTGTTTCCCACATGCAGGGTACTTCATCCAGCTCAGACAGTTTGTTTTCTTAAAGTGAGCTTTGGGAACCTATGTCTTCTGCAGTGCATGACTTAGAGACTAATGCAGCTATGGCAGAGCATTTCAGACGTCTCTGATGCCATTATCAGACTTAAAACCCATACTACAGATCCCTTTTGTCAATACTTATGATGTGCTTGAACCAGTACAATCCAAGAAAAGATACTCTCTTTTATAAATCAGAAAAGAAAGAAATGTATATGTCTTTTTTCCCCAGGAAACCAACTCCACAGAATTGTAATTTTTGTAGGTTTTATCGCTTTATCTTATATGGCAATGAGAAACTGGTGCTTTAGATTGAAGCAGCTGGCCAACAGCTAATTCATTAAAGTATTTTAGATTTTTGTTCTACCTCAGAGGGAATACGTGATGGGGTTTTTTACCTTTTTCTTAGAGAACAGTAATGACTTATGGTTGATTTTTAGCTGACCATTACATGTTTCAGCCTGTGCATACTTATAACACACAATGCATTATTGTCAGACAGTGTGAGTAATGGATATTTAGCACCAGTGAAATTCTGTGCATAGCAAGGTAAACCTGAACTTGCTGTAGAGACCCACAGAATTGAAGAAAAGTGGGCTACTCCTACCACATCCCTAAAAATGGACTTAGATGAGAGAGAATGACTTGCCTTCCTGTTGTTGCAAGGTAGTTTCTCCACTGCTTGAAAGAAGGTCAGAACCAGACCAGAATGCCTCCCTTCTAGGTGACCAGTGCCAGATAAAATTAAATTCCTGGTCAAGGCTAAATCAAACCTTGTTTGGATTGAAAAATTCCCTACATATTGTTTCAGTAACCTAGGTACATTTTGGCTCTTATTTTCTTCCCAGGTTCCATTATGAGAGGAGACAAGCTATGTCCCTGAAAGCTTGACTAAAGCAGATGTCATGGTTATTTTCATTAAAAAATACAGTGGGAGGAGGAACTGTATCCAGGTTTTACACAGTAGATGACTTATGAGATAGCTCACTCAAGATGTGGGAGATCCACATCAAAGCAATTCAGCAGAAAAGCAGGCAGCCAAAGCTGCCACCCCTGACAGCGTGATGACTGTGAGTACAGCTCTCTTATGCTGCAGTTTCAACGAGGCCAAGTGATCGAGAGCATGATTGAGACAATTGACCACACTACAATAGGATACACACTCAAAGATACAGATCTTTTATCATTATGTGGTCTTGAACATAACTGAGGATTTTGGTGCCATTGTGAGCTGGACTTGCCTTTCTACATTAGAGTAAGTAAATCCCTTGACTCTTGACTCTCTGCATTCTTCAGTTTGCAAAGTGATTTTGCAAATATGGCCCATCCTGGCTACACTACACCATTTGAAAGAGCAAACTTCAGAAAACTGAAGACATGACAAGCTGTGGCTCTTGCCACATTTCATTCCCACTTCCCGAGACAGCCAGCAGCACTGCTCATCCCAGGGGGCTCTGAAATGCACATACTAGCTGTCCTGAGCCTGAGCTGGACAGGTCTCTGTCTGAAGGGAAGTCTTCATAATCTATGACTGGCTACTGGATATTCTGGCATTTTTGTTGTCAGTTACTCATCTTGGGTTCCCTATTCTTTATTTTAATGAAGTTCCTATCATATAGTCCCAGTGTAAACTGTCACAGAGATGTTTGCAAAAAATCTAAATAACCTTGAAGTATCAAAAAATGGTGCAGAAATCTCTGGCACCTTATCTATGAAATCCCTAACTGATAGCAGCAAGTTAAGTGAGGCATGAGCTCCTGTGTGAGGCCAGCTGGTGGGGCTACAGAAAACAAGCAAGCACAGAAGCCTTTCTTCCCGATTCTGCCTAAAGAAAGGGCTGTGTGTCCCAGCCAGAGGCATCTGTCCCAGCCCCGGGGAAGGGTTGTGTGCCCAAGGCCACAGAGCCTGTGCACCAGCACTGCCCAATGGCTTTTGCTGATGTGTCCATCAGCCTAACAAAAGCTATTATTTCTTCTTCAAATATTGCTGCATCTACATCCTCAGACTATCACAATTACATTAGTGTTTCCATTTGTATAGAATAAAACCTTAAATCATTCCACTAACAGGGAGAAATTTGTTCTCTGTCTTGGTCATCTTTTGTCTCTCATTGAAGGTAATCCTGTCTCTTGCCTGTGTCTGCATCCAGTGGATGATAAGAGAGCATCATGAGAAATTAAAGTTTCCTTTAGGAAACACCAGGGTTTGTTTTCCTCCCTCCTGCAAATAGCAGCTGCTGAAAATTTTAAAGGTCTGTTTAACCATCAGCATTATTACATAATTTATGCATTAGGGAGAGGAGGATAGTAAGGAAGTAGGAAGACAGGAAGGAAGAGTATGCACTATGTCACACATGCTCATGGTTTATTTTGTATAATGCATGCTGTGTAAGAGTCCATCTAGGCTATTGTGCTCTTGCCAAAAATAGTCATAAAACATTGCTCAGGAAAGAGTAAGAACAGGACAAGTATATGCAATGCACATATTTAAAGCTCTTTCAGACATCAGTTATTTCCAGCCTGGGGATTTTCAGGGCTAGATATAGTTTCTTTGCAATTAGTACATCTTCTATCAGCTTGTTCCAGCTCCTCTTTTAACATCAACCTCCTTTGGTTGAGAAGCTGGGCTCATGTCTCACAGTGGAAAGAATCACCTTCTTACTTTCCACAAAGCAACTCTGAATTTCATCTGCCTTTTTGCTGCCAGTCTTATGAATTCTTCCTGCAACCCATAATTAGCCCTACTTCCTTAAACAAATTATGGTCATCTCCAGTCTTTGACATGGTCTTAATTGTGGTTGTTTATGAATATGTTAAACAGAACAGATATCTGGATGGATTTGAACTACATTAGTCAAGTCTTCTTGCTTTCAAGGACTGACTTGAAATTTATGTTTCCTATTCCTAAGGTTTTTACATCTTCACTTCTATGGTAGTTGCCTAATTACTGGATTTTAGATATTTGGTCTGCTGCTAAACCAGAATATATATGGTGGTCAAAGTAAAAGCAAATAGTATGCAACCAGGTTTGGAAGCATGAGAGCAAGGTGAGACAAGGTTAATATGATTTCCTAGGCTGTGTCTCCTACTGCTTTCTGCAGATAAGTAACTTCTGCAACTTCTGACTGCATCTAACCAGAGTCAGAGAAAGAACATTCTACCTTGATTATTGGGACAAAAAAAACCCTTGGGGCACCTAGATGTCCACCTGCTGAGGTGGTCTGCACACTCTCTAGGCTTAAGGAGACATAGAAAGCCCGGGTCTGTTGAAGGATCCACAAAGCAGCACAGTCTGACTGGCACTCACACTGCTCACACATGTGCTGAGCTGCTGACACTCTTAGTGCACCCAGCAGAGTCCCAGTCCCTGACACATGTAGCTTCAGGAGAACAGCTGTTCAGAGATGCCCTGCTGAGCCAACATGCTCTTCTCACCAGGGATGAACATGGGGGGACTCTGGGCTATGGGCAGAATCCAAAGGTGCCTCTCCCCCACCACCCTGGCAGTGACCTTCCTGGGTAGCGTGGTTGCAATGGCTGGACTCTCCCAGGGCTTCTTGCCTCACACTTACAGCACATCCCCTCCACTCTCCATCCAGACCTCTCCTCTTAGCGGTGATTATCACCTGACAAAATCTCTCAGGCAGCCAGTTTCAACAGAACTGGAAAAGCTCTAGATAACAACAACATGCCTCACTGGCTGGCATCCCACAAGTGTGTGTGTCTGACTAATTTTGTTCCCAGGCAGCTCCTTGTTTTCCTTTCCTTCCCACCCGCAGTCTGAAAGAAAACAAAAGTCATTGAAGCTTATTCTAGGCCAGCTGGTCACTGTAAACAGACACCAGCTCTGCTCATAGCCCAGATGCATGAATACCTACACAGGGACAGGCCGAACATCCTTGTATTTTCTCTGGATAGAAAATACTGTGTTGTATCTGCCCCACAGCCTCACTCTACTGCAAGCAGGGATAAGTACAACCTACCATCAAATGCTCTCTCCTCATCCTCACCACCTTCCTCTTCCTCCACTAGCCTTTGGCATGGATTCTAGTCATGGGAAAGTCCTCTTTTTCCGGGCCAACCATTACACTGGAGAAGGGAGTCCTCTCTGGAAATCTTCTGGAGTGCAAGGACAAATAGAAGATACATAGAGAATATAGGGGTTGCAGGGGAGCATTTGGAATATGGTCAGTTGGAAGGAACCTATCAGGATCATCAAGTCCAACTCCTGGCCCTGCATAGGAGACCCCAAGAATCACACCATGTGCTTGAGATCATTGTTTAAGTGCTTCTTCAATGCTCTCAAGCTTGGTGCTGTGATTATTTCCCTGGAGAGCTTGTTCCAGTGCAAAATCTTTTCCTGATATCCAATCTAAGCCTCCCCTAACTCAACTTCATGCCATTTCCTCAAGTCCTGTCACTGGTCATGAGAGTGAAGAGATTGGCACCTGCCCATCTGCTTCCCCTCATGAGGAAGTTGAAGGCTGTAATGAGGTCTCCCCTCAGTCTCCTCCAGCCTGAACAGATCAAGTTCAGTCCTCATTCAGCTTGCCCTCAAGGCCCTTCACCCTCCTCATGACCCTCCTTTGGAGGCTCTCTAACAGCTCAATGTGTTTGTTACGTTGTGGCACCCCAAACTGCACACAATATCCAAGGTGAGGCTGCCCCAGCTCAGAGCAGAGCAGGACAATCCCCTCCCTTGCCTGGCTGGTGATGCTGCGCCTGATGCCCGCCAAGGGCACTCTTGGCCCTCCTGGCTGCCAGGGCACTGCTGACTCGTGTTCAACTTGTCACTGACCAGAACCCCCAGCTCCTTTTCCAGTGAGAGAGTCTGCTCCCCAGCCTCTCATTCCCCAGGCTATAAACACAACCAGGGCCACCCCATCCCAAGCGCAGAATCCAGGACTCCCCCTTGTTAAACTTCATGTGGTTGGTGACTGTCCATCTCTCTAATTTGTTGAGATATCTCCACAGGGCCCTTGAGAGAGTCAACAGTTCCTTCCAATTTCAAATTGTGTCATCAGCAAACTTACTTAGGTTTTGGGGGATTTTTTTGCTTCCCTAAACACTACTGAAACAGAGAGAAGAACCCTGGCCTTGGTATCGCTCTAAACACTCTGTGCAACCGAGGGTTTAAAACTCTGGACCAGAAGAAAGACACAGTGGATTGAGGATGTCCTTAAGGAGGTGTAACAGGTGCTGGTTTTCTTAGTGGACCCTGTGGTGCTGCTGGAGGCAGCTGAGGGGTGTGGATGCCAAGGCAGAGCTCACCCACATCTCCTGGGGTCTGGCTGGATGAGTTAGAAAAGAGGATCACACTGTCCCTGCAGCTGAATGAGGCTTCTTTGGGGGCCCAAACTTGGAAACAGAGCTAAGTCTAAGGCCTGCTCTATTTTCTTGTGAAATGACCTGCTTCAGGCTATTCTAGAATTACTCAGGAACTCTTTTGTCAAAAGCAGCTGCTATGACTTCTGCACTGTTTTGGGGCACAGAGCCTGCAGGGAGGCTTCTCTCTGCAGCATCGGGGACATCTTCTTCACCTCATGTTCTGTGGGAGAAAAGAACAAATTTATTTTGGGAATTGAGTAACAACAACAGGGAGTGAGTGAGTGGCTGCGTAGTGCTTAGTTGCTGGCTGGGGTTAAACCATGACAGTCTCTTGCCAGAAACAGTGCACAGCATTTGTCCCCTGACCGGCTTCTTGAGGACTTGTGCTCAGAGTCCCAGCCTTCCTACGCTTACCCTGCCCATAAACCCAAGGGAGGTGTTCACAGTCATGGTCCTGGCTCTGGTCAGCTCTGCTGGTCCAGGAATGGTTATACTTTTAGGTGTGGTATAAGGTGGGGTCCCTGGGAAACAAGAGAGGGACAACACAGTTCTCTGGTCCTTGGATTTTGATGCCGACAGCTTGGTGTGCAAAGCAAGCACTCACCATGTGGGAGCACAAACAAGTCCTGAGAAAAACTCCTGAGACCCCAAGTCCCTTCTACCAGTGCCAGGACAGGCTGCGACTGACACAGGACAAGCAGAGCAAGTTCTGTAAGTGGCACATTCAGGTAGGGGCTGCTTTCAGTGCAGACACTGAAAACACTTGCAGACAAGTGTTTCCCCATGCTAACAGGGATATTTTGAACCAGGCTGAGAGGAACATCGGGTAGCCACAACAGCACTGCGATTCCAACTGGACATTTTAATGAAGCATAAAGTTGGTAGGACAGACACAGATGCTTGTACCCAGACATGGGACATGGATGACTCCATTTGCCTAAGTTCATAAAACAATTTGAGATTTATTGAGAGTCATTACATTCAAAGTCTCGGCACAACTTTGAATTACAAAGCCATTTTTTTATTAATTTCTAAATAAAATAATAGCAGAGCTCAGCAAAAATTATTTGGGGCATTGGAACTAGTGTTCTTCGGATATCAGTAATACTTGTACAAATTGAAACATGGTATAACTCTAACTCTTGGACTCAATTAGTAAGTTAAGGTCTCTCAAATGCTTAAGTAATATTATAAGCTGTACCATTATATCTCTTCCTTTCCAGGTCTTAAGACAACAAATCAGGACATATCTACTGGCTAGCAAAGAAAAATGAAATTAAACTATGTTCTTTCCTCCCAGTGATGTAGTGATAAATTAAAAATTAAATTAAAAGACACACTAGTTATTTGGTAAATAAAAACTTAAGCAAACAAGCCTGTTTGATTTCTGTTTAGCAAGAAAGAAATAATTTCTTTATTTTTTCTACAGAGAAGTAGATAAAATCCATCTACCTATGCTTTTCCTTGACGACCCCATGGGTCTCCATTTTGGCCTTATATTTGAAATATATTCAGGCATATTTACTATTAACCTATTCTTTTTTCTTATTCTGTGGGTAGAACTACACCATGCCTGAGCTTAAGATCTTTACTGAATTTCACAGGGAATGGAAAAACTGACAGAAAACACTGATTATTCACTGCTAAGTCTCTTCCAAATAATTTTGCAAAAGGGTTCAACATTTCTGTCTCCAAATAAACACACAGAAGCCAAATGTTTTGAAGTTTCAGTCACTTGGGGCCTCCACTGATGTTAATGTTCCTGGAAAGTCATTTGACTAGCTCTGTTAAACTTGTTGTTTTCTTTGTCCCTGAATGGAGCTTCTCCTTTAAATAAAATAGTAAACAATAATCATCAATATGGTTCTTTATAAAAGCTTCTAAAATGAAGTTTTAAGGTATTACTCTCTTGTGTACTTTTGGGGACGATTTGCTGGATGTATGAAGTGGAAAATCCCCTACAGAGCAGAAAATACATCAGTGCTAAAGGAATCCTGATAAAAACCACCCCCCCTCTTTCCAGATCTGTAGAAACTCAGGGAAAACCCTCTTTAATTTTACCTGCAGCAGGAAAAACAAGGTGCAGTACTTGTTCCCTGTATCACATGAGTAGGAATTCAGAAGTGGATTTACCGGGGAGGCTCCAGACCATACATGCACACAGCAGAGCCTGCAGTGCCCATGTGTATGTCCCATTACACAGTAGAGGGAACTGGTAGAGCCTTGCCCTGCTTCCCATTTAGATCCTGGCTCTCTCTGCCCCTCCTTGTACTGGGGAGGCTGGTGCCTGCCAAGAGGAATGACCTAGAAGTTGACTCTTCAAAGCAGGAAGATGGGAAAGTCCCCAATTAAGAAAAGTATTGGAGGGAATCTAGAGCTGAAGAAAATGTTGAAGTTCCATTGAAAGAAAAAGGAAAAAAATGAAGAACATTTTTAAACCACATTAGCTTCAATAAAAGTTAAGTATGTGATTAAAGGTAAGTGCATACTTTTATGAATAAGAATTCTTTAATGACCCTTAAATCTACAGCTGTCTCATCGACATTATTAGAGTGGAACCAGAAATTGTTTCTGGTAATCTGAGGCTAAATTACTTGAAAATTAAATTCTATGATGAGCAAGGAACAATGATTCATGTTAGAAATCTAAGTTCCCTCTCTTTCTGTCAGTCAAAACCAAATCTAAATCTTCACCTCACACACAAAATTCTTAAGGGTTTTTATTATTGCTAAACTACTTGAAAATTAAACTTTATGATGAACAAAGGACAATGATTCATCTTCAAAATCTACAGTTCCCTTTCCTCCTGTCAGTCAAATTCAAATCTAAATCTTCACCTCACATACATAAAATCCTTACAGGTTTTTATTATTGCTCATCTTTATTATTTTATTTGTAGTTTTTATTGTCTTCTTAAAACTAGACAGAAGTTATCTAAAAACTATGTTTTTAGATAAAAACTGTGTAAACCAGACCAAGACTTCATAAAACCCTCTTAAAAATTGATGGCCCCATAAAGTAGCAGTCAAACATGCTGAAGTTTCATTTTTCATAGCTTAACTGAGCAAATCTGTACAAGAAAACCTATTTCACTTTAAAACATCAGCAGTACACCTACTCATTTGACTCAGGCCTTTTAGGCGTGGTCACCATTCCCTACACACTTGTTGAAAGTAAATTGCAAGGGGGAAAACCCTAATCATAGAACAGTTGAAACTTGACATTCCATTACTATACTGGTGTTTCATCCCCTTTAAAAATCTAAGGGAGCACCAGAACTGTGTCTCTTGTCTTTTTAAATTGTCTTTTCATCTCTAGGGTTCCTTCACCTTCTGAGATATAGAGATGTGTTAATAAAAAATTGCAATAGGATTTTCAATTAATTGAGTGTATTTTTGGGGTTTTTTTCCCAATAAAGTAGGGAAAACCCAAACAATACTTATACTTCTAATATTTCTTGCCTTCTTCTTTGTACTCCACCTCTAAATTTTTTTACATTGCACTCTGAAGAAGAGAGGTGAAAGTGCTGGACTTCAGAATGAGAGGTCTTTATATTTTTGCTCTTCCTAATCTGAGAAGTGCAATGGTTTTATTATTTTTTACAGAAAATATTGCTTTTTCTCCTAAAATGTTTATTATATTCTACAGCTTTCTATTCCAAGAGTTGCACACATCTATACTGTGAAAGTTTGGCTTGGTTGTTGCCCGACAGTATTGTCCTAGCAGTTCTTCCCTTCAACACAAGATGTCAGGTTTTCAGCCCAAATATCTCTAAGCAAGTAAAAAATGTTCTCGTCATTGGATAAATTCCAGTACCACTGGAAAGAAGATAATCACTAAAAAAAATACTCAATGGTTTCAGAGTCTCTTTGAGTGTTATGATGAGACCATTCGTTCTTTGTGTTTGTAAATTAGCACCATGCTGGAGATGCCAGACTAGGAATTTGGATCTCACACTCCATATCCTGAGACTGGCAAAAGGCAAAACATAGCACCATCATTTGATCTTAGTAAATTTTATTTGATCACTGAAGGCCTACTGTGTCTCTTCTATGTCCTTCTCAAAGATGAGAGCCAGACCAAAATAAGTATGCGAATTATGGGGTTGGAATAAAACATAAAAATCTTTCTATTTAGAAAAACTCCTCTCTGAAATCAGATTTGTTTTAAATAGTCTGTGGTCTGTTGCACAAAAGTAGTGGTGGTTCTGAGGCATTTGCATCTGGACCCAAATGTTCCCAAAGCTTAAAGCTTTTAATGGACAGCACTGTGGATCAAAACTAATGCTACCATGGGAAAAGTGTTTTTGTTCTTAATCTCTGATCAGATCCAGCACACACACATGACCTGGCTGCCAGCTGAAGGCATGGATAGCCCTTAAAGGAGCATGTTCCTGGTCTGAAATGGCAGAATGACACATACATCATGCTCTCTTAACAATCACTTTAGCTTTTACTGCCTCACACATTTAATAAAATTGCTTATTTACATAAGCTTCATGTTGATTTTACACCAGGTTCTACATTCATGAAAGGTGTCTTTTCTAGTCAACTGATGCATTTCACTGGGTTTTTGATTACAGATCTCAAAGTCAGTAGGAAAGGGAATTCAGCCTTAGTGAATTTAGCCTAGGCGAAGGAATGCTCTCACACTGAGTTTTTATATATTGTTTATAATATAATCTAGATAACATTAATTATAGAGCTCTATATGTACTAAATGCATTTTAAAATAAAAACCCTTAATGTTTCACTTCCTCTAGGATACAGCCAAAGCTATCTAAATGCTTTAGGATTTGAAATTACAATATCCTCCTGTATGTAGTAAAGGCTTTTTTCCCCTAACCCAGAAGAGACCAGAATTAAAGTACTTACAGTGGTCCCTTACTTGTGCAGAGCTTTAAAGATAATTAGTGAAGGAACAATAAAAATACAAGTACTAAAAACAAAATATGAAAAGCAAAAATCCATAGCAAATAACACCACAATCACTTAATATATGGCAAGATATCAGACAGGAGAATAATGTCCTGGAAACATCCATGTACAAAAATTGAGAAAGCAAACTGAGAAACAAAGAGATAAAGTCACAGAAGTGGCTTTTCAGGAAGCAAACCTGTACAGGAGTGGAGGCAGTACTTCAGGAAAAAAAAAAAAAAAAAAAAAAAAAAAAAAAAAAAAAAAAAAAAAAAAAAAAAAAAAAGCAGAACTGGTAACCTACTTGTTTCCCCTCCTGAATTCTCTGCAACAGGATATCCTCATCACATCATGTGGAGCCATGTAAATATGCCCCCTTTGGCTACGTGACAGGAATCATTTCCTCCACCCTGCTTGCAGGGAAGGAAAGCAAAAAAGAAAGGTCAGGATCTTGGGGATTTGTATTAGCAGATAGCACTTAGTCAGGAAAAGGATAAAGATTACAGGGGAAGTGGTGCTATTCATCTGTAATCCTTTTCTGTCACACACACTTTAAATATTATTAATAAAAAATATGTAGAAAAAACAAAGCTTTACTATTCTTCACTTTCAATTTCTCATTAGTACTTAATGAAGGTATAAAGATTTCAAAACGTCCTAGAAGAAACTCACAAGCTGAAATTTTGTTAGCATCTACAAATGTGAAAGCAAAGCAAAGCAAAACAAAGTATAACTCCCAGGGAAAAAAAAAATGCACTGCAAGTGAAGTTATTAACCAGGAAAAAGCTTCCTTAATGGTTTGTTTGCAGGAATTGTTGTGACTGTTCCCAGTAAGACTTCTGTGTGTTCCAGTGCTCCAGCAGAGCTGAGACCCTAACTTATGCTTAACACATTTGCACAGAAAAGGTCCAGACTCCTGCAGCAGCACTATGCCTAAACACTCAGGTGACAATGAACAGCTGCTTTTACCAGCTCTGATCAACATGCAGTTTTGCTGTTAACAAACAGATTCATAAAAAGCAATAAAAGATCTACTAGGTTTTAGTCTCATTTTCTACTTGTTCAGTATATACAGACTACACTTGATATATCTTTGATGGAAAGATAATTTCTAGAAAAGCACCTATTCTTGAAGAGTTTAGGCATTACAAAATCTGTTACTAACTAGATTCATATGTTGAAGCATACTAGTTGATTTTTTATTATATTAAGACATTTTGAAACAAGACTATTATATTTAAGACATATTGAAACAAGCCTAACACAGTCAAGTTAAACTCCTTTGTAAAACTGTGTGGTTTTTTTACTGTTACTCACTGGCTTTTAGTCCCGCTATATATTTTCTCCCTGCTCATTAAATTATTGAGCAATGTCAGGACTCACACAAATCCTCATTGAACTCTATTGGAAACAGCCCCACTTGATGATCCTTCCCTACTGATTGTTACTTCTTGAATTAATTTACCAGTGTTCTAATCTATTTTACATGTATACTACTTCTGTTGCAATGGAATGTGCTTTAAACAATAATGTTATGCAACATTAAGATAAATGCTTTACCCATTTTTCATTATGTGCATACTTAGTCAATTTTAGACCAATTTATTGTATTGTTGATGTGACTAAATAAGCTGAGAGCACACTATCTAGAAGTACATTATGTTAACATACACTGCTAAATTATTTATTTAAATAAACTTATCTTGTTTTGGATATTTTTTCATTGGCATTGGTGCAAGGTAAACCAGTTTGCCTTCACTAGCTCTGAATTACATCATTTTAATTTCACTGATCTAAAATCATGCTGTTAGTGTTGTGTTCAGATCAATTCTTAGCTGAAAAACATATTCCATTTACTTTATAGTTGTGTCCAAAAGGTACCACAGATAAATGTTTTCAATGGAAAAGAAGTACTCAATAAATGCACTTCATTATCCTCAGAATATCCTCAGTATAAAGCATCCCTACAGCTGCTTCACATATTAATTGCTTAACCAGTAGTCTTCTAGCATCAGACTTTTTCACATGCCCAAAAGTTTATAGGCAACAAAAACTTAAAAGACAAATCTGATTCCAACTACACAGTTGTCCTCCCCTTTATTTTTATGCTTTATGCTCTTATAAGCATAAAGCATAAAAATAAGGTCAAATCACTCCAAGTAGCGAGATCACACTAAATCAAGCAATCATAAGTAGCCAGATATCTCCTGATCTAATTAATAGAAAGAACACTGTTACAATTATATTTACTGTTTCTTTATAAAATCTGCCACTGTTCATATAAAAGTGAAACTTATGACTGGCACTGAAGAAAATGATGGTGACAATTTTCTCCCCTATTCTACTACAGATTTGTCTGGGGATTAAAGTGAAATCAACACTTTTTTATCTTGGTGCTCCTCAGCTGCATCAAATAAGTTAGGTTTGGTTCTTGTCCTCATAAACAGAGACTCATGTAACAAGAACCCATCACAACAGCTGATTTCCCATCAGACAGCCACGTGAGTGGCTCCTTGGGAAGGCTCCTGTGATAGCTTGGCATTTCTGACTTTTTTTTTTTTTTTACTGTTGCTGATAAGCATACCAGAACCACAAAACTAAGTGCAAGGCTTTCACTGCAGCTTTGGCTTGCCAGCAGTCTGAGATTCCACACTGACAGCCTAAGGATTTTGTTTTCTGCCCAGACAGTATCTTCAAATGTCACATTTTTTCCCCCAGGTCATGCTTCCCTAGGATAAGAAGTTTACTGATGCCCTTTTATTACACCAGGGATTGTTCTGACATTTCCACGCAGGACTTAATCTGCAAACCACACAGCTTGTTGTTAGGGCATGATGTACCAACAGTGTGCTGTTAGGGCATGATGTACTAACACTGTGTCTAAAATGGCTACTAAGAAACAACTTCTGAAGGGAGAGTGCAAAGCATTTTTCACCTACATTTGTCAGGCTCCTAGCTGAACTTTTCCTCCAAAACAGCTTTCCATTGCATTCTGTAGATTGTTCTAGCTGGCCGGCACTTTCTGATAATATCATTTGGGCCTGTTTTAAAACAAGACATGTTAGATAAGAGAATATAAGAAAAGACTTCTAGGGACAATTTTTTTCAAGGTTGCTGAGTATTAAATGCAAAAAGATTCATGACGTGTGTAGATTCATTACTCATGTATGTACAAGAGTGTGGTTTTCAGCTGTATACAGCAATTCCTAAGGAAAAATACATGCTGTTTACCAACAACTTTTTTTTCAATGTATGCAATGAAGGCTTTAAGAATCAACCTTTAGATTAAGTGTGGAAGAGCCAAGAATGCTCCATGAAAACAGAGTCCATGGCAAAAATATTGAAATTACCTTTCAAGGAAATAATTTAACTGATTCCCTGTTAATTACTGCCTCAGCAGCCCTTCAGAAAAGACATTGTGTTGTCTCACATACTGGATCTGTGTAGCAGCAAGTTCAGTATTAAGTTTTGTTAAGGCAATTTGCTGTCTTGCCTGTTTCCATTTTTGATGCTTCTCAATCCCCACTGCAGTCAAGCTATCTATAGAATAATCAATTGAGCGTATAATCAATATATCACCACTTTAATTTTGCAGAGTCATAATTCTGACTCCTTTTTTCCATCCAGCTGAGAAGATTTTCTTATCATGGCACCTCCACAGTGAAGCCAGCTTTACAGGCTGTAAAGCACAGGGACTTGCAAATTAGCGACAGAGCCATAAGATGAACCTGTATTTTGACCTCTGATGTTATGAAACCAGTTCCAACTCACTCTGCAGAATGACTTAGTGAGTGTAATCAGACATTACTTCTTGTGGCAGTAACAAAAATGAATTTGTAGAGAGATATTACAGTATTTCAATCCTGCTAGCAAATTAGGTTTTATTCTGGCCTTCCTTTCTTTGGTGTAATTGTCATGCATACCCTACTAAATACCTGTTTTGGCATACTAGGTAAAATCCCACAGGAAATCTGGACATGTGATCTGAGCAAGGGAAAATGGTTAGATCCCTGTATTATCACACAAAGAGAACATGAGGCTGAAGGTGGGGTAAGTTCCTGGTGTTAGCTTAGGCAAATAAAACCCTCACAGGGCACAGAGTGCTATGCAGTAATGACTACAGCCCAGCAGAAAAATTCTTGTGAATGTAGTGTTCTGCAGTCAAATGAATTAAAAATAGACAGAAGTCTCTGAACATATGTAATTTTACTTTTAACTATAAAATGGGCTATTAATGAGCTTATTTCACATGGCACTCTGGATGAGGAAATGACTGTGTTTTGTCTGTGATACAGTAGTGCCTCAAGCATCAGCCAAGACCAGAGGATTCACTGGGTCACACAGTGCTGCAACTGCCAACACTCCTTGTCACACATGGCTTACAGTCTAAATAATGGAGACAGGCAAAAGGGGAAACAGAGATACAGAAGTATCGCATGCAAGGTCACACGACTGGTCAGTAACAGAGCTGAGATTAGAAAAGGGGCCCCCCAGGTCCCCACTCCAGTGCCCTCACCACAGGACCTCACTGCCCATCCCTGCTTGGCTGGTGAAAGCAGCTCCACTTGTTACAGCAGCTTCCTGCGCAGACCTGCTAAGTCTCCATGGAGTCACAAAGAGTGTAATGGAAGTCCCTGCTGATAATGGGGGAGGTTGTTGAATTACAGAGATGAACTTAAAGAAATCTTAAAAAACATTCTGAAATTTGGCTTTAAGAAGCAAAGAAGCTTAATTAAAAAAACAGCTAATTTGACTAGCTCTATGTATTCCCAAAGTCTGATCAGGTTAATTACTTAATTTCACTTTTTTCTGAAATCCTTTTAAATTATTTGCATTGCAAAAAACCCCTCTAGTACAAAATGAGAAAAGCACAATTTGATAATCCAGTAATAAGGTAGATAATTGTTTTAACAAATGTTCGACTGCTTTTCAGGCCTGAAGCTAAGAAGGAAAAGATAGCAATTTGCACATCAGAGAATGACTCACAATATTTTCAAAAATGTAGCTGCTAAGTCTTTATTTTACAAAACATTCTATTTGTGTGTCATTCTGGATAGTTAATTAAAGCAATAATAGTTATAAAATATACTTGCCCTTCAGCAGAATTTACCCTCACTGTGGTGTTGTCAGGTAATCCTGTGGCCAACTACAAAAATAAATTCAAATAAATATTAATAAAAATAATGCAGTAATGAAAGATTCCTTCTTTGGAAGAGTCTTAAAATGCTGATATAATTTAGAATGATCTTATGGCTGTACTGCTGCTGATGGTGGTATATAACTCCCGCTTCCCCAAAATGACTGCATTGCACCCAGGCTGTGCATTGAGGCATTTCATTCCAGATTAATGATGATAAATGATTTGAGCGTTACCTGTTGTTAAGGGAAAAAATGGTGACTGTGGGATACATGAAGTGTAGCTTGAGGCTCTTGGACTAACAACGAATAAATTCACCTGGGGAAGCAAGCCATGGTCATGAGATTCCCAGCTCAGTTTCTCAGTTTCAGCCTCAAGAACTTAAAAATATATACTCCTGTTGTACGAAAAGTAAGTTTCCTTCTTCACTCAAGTGGTTCTTTGCATTTGTTGAAGATGAAAGTGATTCCCAGTTTATGAACCCAGGTCAAATAAGGGACAATAATGTGGTAAAAAATCTAGGATGAATAAAAGATTTGAGTGATGAGGAGGAGGAAGTAATTTACATCAGTTTAAGTTCCTGGCTGTTCTAGCTGTAAGTGGGAAACTGGATTCATCAATATCCAGAACACAAAGACAGGCATGAGTCTCTCAACAAAGCTGCAGGCTAAGTACAGATCTTTGTGACAATTTTAGGAAGTGAAGATGTGATAGGAAAAAGGATAAACATATTAAAAAATCACTGATGCAGGCAGAAAAACAAGAAAATAAAAACAGTGTTGCAAGTGTTAAAAAAGGACTTTGAAGGAGTGCGTAGAATAAATCATTCCAAAACAAGAGAAGCAATTAAGGAGGATTCATCAAGGTTCTAAGCGCCCTTTAAAATATAACTTGAGACATTGATAAGACCTGTTTGGAGAGATCCATAAATTCTGGAAAAGCATTTTCTCTCCTTTACCCAGATGTAGGCAGCAAGCACATAGGAAGAACAAAGGGTTTGATCTGTTTAAGCAATGTGTAAGATACACAGTTATGTTTTGAAGGTTGTTTCCATAGTGCTAGATAAAAATAATGGCACAGACTGTTTTCAAAATAAATACTGTAACAATTAAACTAGGCACACAGTCATTCTTCCTGATCTAATTAGTATGCTCATAAGAAATTATTCTAGTGCATGCCTTTTTCTAACCAACACTTCCTGTAAAACGTATGTGAATCTTTCACCTCACAAGATGAACAGAAGCCCAAGCATCCCCCTCAAAAAGTAAGTTAGCACCCAATGACCCAGTACCATATTGCCAGTCACTTACTTACTACATAGAAAAAAGAAGGCTTCATATTTCCTCAGAGGCCATCAACATAAGCCCAGAAGAATGAAAGTTAATTACTTATCCTAAAAATATTAATTATTTTTAGTAAAAGTAATTTTCAAGAAGTCTCAGGAATTACAGCCCTGGGAAATTAAGTCCTCCTTCCATGTATAAGTATACACACAGATAGATATATGACACAAACAGCATGGACTGCTTTAGCTCTGATGTATTGCTGAAAATATCTAATCAGTTTTGTAATTAATTATAGAACTGCTTTCGTGACTGTGTGTAGCAATGTGTTCTGCAGTTTGCCTATATGCTGCATAGCCCAGTACTTTCTACAGGTGAAGTTTTATGTAAGCTTGTGCTCTTTGATTAAAGGAAAGGAAGGAAGGTAGGAAAGAAGGAAGTGAAAGAAAACAAGCATAGAGATTCTCAGGCAATATTCAGAAAAATTTTACAGATTTGGACAAATGTAATTAATTGATGCAATTGCCATCACAGCTTCTTTATTTAGTGTGAATAATTAATAACAATAATAATAAAAAACTCAAAACAATCCCAAATCCTGGCATCACTAGAACAGTGGCAGTCAATTACATTCATTATTTGAAAATACAAGCATCTACCCTGGTTCTAAGCTGTGGAATTTTAAAATCAGGCATGAGTAAAAGCACCAGCCATAAACATGCCAATTCAAACCAAACCTTCCAATTTTTTCCACAAAGAAAAGTATTGTGGAATTTTCTGAGTTCCCAAAGATAAGCAAATACAGGTTCTGGAGGACAGCATTGGATAGAGCTTTCCAAAACCGGGGATCTCTCACAGATAATTAATGCCCTGCCAGCTGCCTCTTCATACTTCATTTGCAGAGTTCAAATGTGTGAATCTCTGTGGAGTTTGACTTGGCAGTACATCACAGGGAGAGAAGTGATTTTTCAAGCAACTAAGCTCAGTTCTACACAACTGTGCTCAAACATAATCAGGTTCTTGTAAACCAAAGAGTTCAGTGATAAAAAGGTTTATCTCTGTAGGATAATTTATTTTAATCTGTTATTTTATGCAAATCCAGCAGTGCCATAAGGCTAGACTTGCTCTACAGAGAGTGTAAAATGTGTGGATGTAAAATCACATTTTAAACCAAGAAGGTTTTAGCAACAGACTCATTCTGGATGCACATCTGACATGTGGTTTCTCAAAACCTGGGCAACAGCCAGCCCAAGACATATCATGCAGCCTGTCAGTCAGCAGCAGCACAGCCTCTTTGGGATCCACACGTTCATCCCTGTACAGACTCCTGCTTCGTGCACCCAGGCACCCACCAGCAGTGCACAGAACAACAGAGCCAGTACCCCTCACTGACAGCTCCTTCTCTCACCAGCTCTCTTGCAGAATAAGCAAGGGTCATGCAACACAAAATCCTATTTTGTCAGATTGTTGGGGACTGATGGGAGGCTAGGGTGGTCTTTTTGTGAAAATTCTCCCTTAATGTCATTCAAATATGAGTCTGTATCAAGGCACAGTGGGAAAAGCCATCAGTACATACTAGTAGGTCACCTTACATTTACCTTAAGCCTATTTTTTTTTCTGTCCACTACTGTATATTTTCATACTTTTTCAGTATGCCTGAGAGAATACATACAGAATATGGCAAAGACTTGTTGCAAAGACTTGGTTGATATGTTTGTCAAAGACTGGGAAAGTGCACCTGGGAGCTGCTCATCAGCCAGTCCCACCACCCCAGACAGAATGGGAGACCCTAGGAACAGCTGGGCTGGCACATCTGCTCACTGTTCACAGCCAGGAGCAGCAGGACTCACAGCTGAGCACAAGCAACTGAACTACCTGTCCTTTGACCACAGGCTGGTAGGGCACAGTCAATTCTGCAACTCCTATTTGCTTCATGCTTCCCCTCAGCTAAGTGTGATTATCATTGCCACCCTGAATTCCTGAAGGACCCTTTTTCCCTACTGTGCTTTAGCACACACATTTCCGAATTAAGTGGAGCAACATTCTGGTTCTTGCAATGACACGATCTTTTTAGTTTTTACTTTAAAGTCCAAGTTTTTAAGTGGCAGGCCTGTAGGAAGTTCTAATGTTTATTCAATCATTAGAAGTTTTACACTTGGTATTTTCAAAGTAAGCTTTGGGATCATAATCCCTAAAGGCTCAAGTAAGAAAAGTTACACATATTGTTTAAAAGAAATAATTCCTCTACATTGTTTTCCGGGGGGTGGGTAACTAGAGTCTGACACTGCACAGATTCATACCCACTGACTTTCACATCTAATTGGGTCTGCAAGAAAAACAGCATTTTCAAGGCAAAAAGCTCCCCAAGCCAGCAGCTGTTGCCAGTTGCTTCACAGAGCCTGCAGTGCCTCCCTTGCCAGCCTTCAGCAGGGCAGGGCAGGCTCCTTGAGTGGCTTTCTGGGAGGCTCAGCTCCTTCCCAGAGTGCACATATACTTCAGTGCCACACAAGAACCCCCAAAGCTGGACTGGCTGCATACAGTGTCCTCAATGCCCTGCACTCTGGGACACTGCAGCTGAGCAGCTGCGCTGCTGAGTTCAAACAGAGCCAGACAAACGTACGGAGCCGCTGCCTGCATGAGCCTGAGATCGTGAGCTCACTGGGGCTGAGGGTACAACATGCAGACAGCCATATGTCCCTGTCATCTCCCCACTTGCAGACCTCCTCCTGTCACTCTCAAGGAGAGCAACTAATTAACCTCTGAGTAACCCAAGTTCAGGATGGAAACTGCACAATCCATTTTAAGGTACTCCGTTGCTGCAGCATCAGTTCCATGACATCTTCCGAGTGATTATGTAAATGATGACGTCAAGGCCTGGAGACACCATCTTCAAGCAGAGGCATTGGCATGCTGGCCAACTCTTGGAGCAGAATGTGTATATACATCCCCCTAATCCCCTTGAGTACCTGAAGAAGCAAGTACCGTTGTGGACCTGTGTGGATACTCCTGTTGTTAATAGTTTCAGTTATTTTTGTGAATATCACTCGATTGCCTTGATGGTAGCGCGTAGCTCTCACAGTGGAGTTGATGATGCTCACTACAATTCCTTTTCCTTCGGGGACGATTTTTAATCGGACGCTCACAATTTACTCAGAGGACGTTACTCTGCGGCCGGGACGCAGGTACCGGAACACGACGGAGGGACCCTGGGGCCCAGGACAACACCTCGCTGTGCCGGTGCCGGTCGCTGGCGTGCGAGCAGCCACGCCGTGTTTACAGCTGAATGAGGGGCGCAGCC
>VYXD01006564.1:536360-567454 GCA_013397195.1 Hylia prasina
GACCCGTTGTCCTCGGGCGGCAGCATCGAGGTGGTGGACTTGTACCTGCTGCCCGAGCCCTTCTCCGGGCTGATCGCGGGCGAGTTCGGGCCACTGCTGGTGCTGAGCTGCCGCGTGTGCCTGGAGGAGAAGCCCATCAAGCCCCTGTCCTGCTGCAAGAAGGCGGTGTGCGAGGAGTGCCTCCGGCGGTACCTCAGCTCCCAGGTACTTCCCAGCGAGCGCCGCCGGGGTGTGCTGGGGGGGGCTGTGGCCGGGCAGCCCCGAGGGCTGAGCGCTGCGCCGGGGCCGGTGAGTCCGCCTGGGCCGTGGGGTAGGGGGCGGGAGGGAGCCTTTCCCGTCCCGCACGGAACGCGTTCATCGCCACCTGCGTGCGAGCTGCGGATTTAGGGACCGCTCGTTTCCGAGGCGCTGCTCTGCGCGTTCGTACGCAGCTGGTCGGGCTGGTCACTCGTGCGTTTTCAGGCTCTTCCCGTCTTTAAAGGATTTTCGCTTTGGTATCTCAAACTCTTGCTAGTTACCTGACCGGCGGCACAAGCTTGCTTTTAAGAGGAGGCCAAGTAGTGATAAGGAGCGGAGTTTGGGAGCGTTGGCAGCCGCCTCCGAAGCGGCTCCTGGAGCCGGGGGTTTTGCCCGCTGCCGCTTGGGCTTGCTGATGTTCGGGCCCTTGGTGCAGCCGCTCGGCCTGCTCCTCGCAGGACACATCGCGTTTGGTGTTATGCCAGTTACGCAAGATTAAAATAGCGTGTCTGTGACTATTGGTGAACAATTGCAGTTAACAACAGTAAACAATAACTTCTTTGGAGGAAAATATTTGAAAACACAACTTTTCCATCCTGGGCAGATAACTGCTCAGCCCGTGCAGATAGCTGGCCTATAGGGTGCTGACATGTTCATCACTGTTCTCTCAGTCGGAACTGCTGTTTCAAACCGAAGTCATCAGCTTGATATGTTTTCGGCAGTTAGTTTAGCCCTACAGAATATTGGGGTGTTTCTGCTGTGGGTGTAGTCATACCCTAAACATGAAGAACAATGGCAGAAGTATGGTGTATGTGGAAAAACAAAACCAACTAAACCCTTTGCTTACCACCTTTATGTTTTTATTCAGCAGAAGCTTTTAGGATGCACTTGGTGGAGATGTCTAGTTTGGTGGTGGAATGAATTTTTACACCTGTTGGGGCTTGGTGCTGTGCTGGGGCATTTTGTGCTCCTGCTGAGCTGTGAGTGTAGAGAAGGAATGGATTATTACAGCTACCCCTGCTCTCTATAAATAGTTGACAGGCCTCTTCTGGCCAGAGTACATTTTACTGCTTGGAAATAGCACGTGCTACCAGAAGTCAAGTACTTGCTCCTCTGTGGTTCCTGGTAGCCTGTGTAGCATTTGCTGGTGCTGGTAGCATTTGGTCTGGCTAATAGTAAACTCATTATAAAAATAGTATTTTTATGATCTAGTTTGGATATGTTTGGGTAACAGTGAAGGGCTTAACTTGGGAACTGATAGATTGGATGGTCAGAGTTATGTTTTGTGTGTTTCCTGTAACACTGAAACTCAGGAACACTTAATAAGGCTTCTTGAGACTTTGTGCACAGAGACCAGAATGATTTGATTTGTAGATAAGTAGTAGACTGGAAATTCTGACTAAGTTTTTAGATGATATTGTCAGAGCACATTTGTGCCACTTTAATATCTGCCACTGAGGTCATATGTCAGAATACTGACTTTCATTTAAACTGGATATTGACAAGTGTTGTGATGTCAGGGTGATCTTCCCCATGTTCTGCAGGTGCTTGCAGTTTACGGTGGTGTAATGGAAGTTACATGATCTGGTATCTAAAGCCATACTGAAGAACTCTTCTGCCTGGTTTAGGCTGGACTCCTGATGCAGGAAGCAGTGGCTTGGTGGCTGAAATAGCTGGCTGGCCTAGGAAGCAGGTGTATGATATGCACTATGAAGTGGGTTTAGCATTGGCCAGGTGTTGGATGTGTATGCAGGGATGCCCTTCAAGGAAGCCACTACTCTTGCTAAGCACCTGCAAAGCTGATCCCAGCAGCTGTTGAAAGGTACCCATATGGCACATAGCCATATGGGTACTTCCTCCTCTACATTAAAGGTGGGACAGGGATACTGATCTTGAGGAGTGAGATTCACAGAGCACTTCTGTGGACATGTTGTTACAGATGCTTTTATGACCAGGCAGAATTTTAGTTGCTTGATAAATTTGTTAGGGAAAAATGAAACAAAATACAACTAATGACAGTCCAATGTGTTCTTCCCTTATCTTCCTTTTTGAAAAGGATAAGAAAGTGATATTTCTTCAAGAACAAAAAGTGATCTGTCTTTCCTTTGTGCTGTGGAAGGACCCTGTGAGTCATCCTGGGAAGAGAGAAAGGCATCTCCATGTCAGTTGTATTAGAAGAATTTCTGAGAAGAATGAGGTAAAAGCCAGCATAGGTTAGAAATCAAGTTACCTGTCATCTTTGAGACTTTGCATTTTTTGTAGGAAATTAAAAAGAAAACTAATGAGAAGCTCAAAAGGAATAAATGCTGAAAAGCTGTATTTGTTTGAAAATTTTAGAAGATCTTACTTTTGGATATGATCAGCCTGATTTAAGAATGTACCTGAAATAAAACAAAAATTTGGAAACAAAATCCCAAGCAGCATTGTGCATAGTTTAGATCTGGTTTTCTTGTCAGAGAAATAGCAATGTCTGCCCTGGCTGACTCTACATCTCTGGAGGAGTGGTCTCTCATGATGAAAATTTGGAATATGTGGGTAGAAGTATAGCATTTAAAATAATTCATGTTACCTTTGCTGTCTGTGTGTGTTTTCTCACTGAAGAAAGCTGTATTCTTCACGATGGCTTCATTATGATTCCTGAAATGATGTTTAATGGACTAGCAAAGTCAAAACTCTATTAATGCACCCTCCTTTTTTCTATGCAAATATATAAGAGCATCAGAACTTCTGCCTTCGAGCCCTTTATAGATCAGAAAATCAACTGAAGTTTTAGGCATTCATAAAAGGAATGCCAGGTCAAAATACTCCAGCTGCAGAGTTTTTGCTCATCATGTTACCAGCATGGTGGAAAATGCGGGTAACATCTGAAGGTCCTTAGAGGTCAAGTGCAGTCTTTCTTATCACTGGCACCTTGCTGCATAATCCCTTGCAAAGATTTAGTGGCTGGAGCAGAAGCTTAGCAGGCGAGCCTGGAATGTGCAGGCTGATCTGATCCTGACTGGGAAATTGTGTGACTTGACTTCTGCCTCAGTTTAGCTATTCTGTCTCACATTCTGATAGTCACAGAGCTCTCCGGGCTCTTCAGAGTCTGACTATCACCAGTTGATCTACCAGTCACAAATAAATTCTGTGACTGTTTGGACTCAAAGAAATTGATGAAATGGTAATTGATAGGTATGGGTGATGGGTTATCATGGAAGGCGTTGTGGCTTTTTCAGCTCAGGATATGGTGTGGTGGTTTTCACAGCTCATGATCTGGTGTGGATCCCACAGAGCCTGAGTCAGGTTCCAGCAAGCCCTGTCTCCAGGAACTGATGAAGCCCAGAGCTATTGTTTGTTATGCGTAATGGTGAGGTTGAAGACTGTGATTGTCTGAAAGGCCAGTGTTTTCCCTCCATGGACTCTCATGTACGTGTTGAGTGATGTTGGGAACAAAAGTGTGGAAGAACTATTTCCCATTCAACTGGGAGCTGTGGGCTTCTGCACTCTGTCACCCAGCATACAACCTTGGGACAGGGAAGCACGAACCAGGACACTTAATCTCACAGGTGTAATGTTACATCTGTATCTCCTTCACCTCCTTCCCTCTTTCCCTCCATTAAACATGGCACCAAACACAGGTTATTTCAGAAACTGTGTGTACTGAGGTTTGCTAAAAAGGTGATTCACTTCCTAACCACTCTGGGCTGCTTGTATTTTTACATCAGAGGGAACATTTCACTTTTCCTATAAAATGGCTGCAAAAGTTTTATAGAAAACTCAGTGCATGCTTTTTCTACATGCAAACAGGGAAACTTGATAATCCAGTTTTGATCCTGTGCTCATTAGTGATGCTTTATTCTGTAAATCTTTTAACTGTTGGAGTAGTCATTCTTATAGTAAAAGATTTTGGGTTAGTTAATTTAAACACCATACTGTGTTCTTCATCAGATTTTATGGTGCTTTAATTATAGGAACTCTAATGAGATTAGTAGCCATGAGTAAATGAGAAGGGATGATTGGGGGTGGGGAGAGACTGCATCTTGACAGGGTTTTATGCATGGTAGCTTTGGTGGGACAAGAATCGTGCTTTTTTCTGAGCATCAAATGTGGAGATCATCCTCCCTCTGCTCAGGACCTCAGTCTTTCTCTCTGGGTGACTTGAGATCTTGTTTTTGACCCCTTTCTTTTCTGTTCATACTTTCTGTCTGAAAGAGCTGGAGAAAAAATGCTGCTGACTGTTACAGTCAGGATTTTTGTGGGGAATGTGATTATAAAGCTGCATAGTGAAGAGGAAAATTTAGGAGCAGTCTGCATCACATAAAGCTAGTACTGGCTTGGAGCTGGAGGGCCTTGACACCTGTGTCTCATCAGGTGTCTGATGGTATCATATAAATGATAGATCTTCAAAGCTGTAGTGTGCTGATGAAAACCAGACAGCAGAAATGTAGGCACCAAGTGCTGAATCATCTGATGGTTAATGAGCTGCTTGTGCTGTGAGTCAAACCAGAGCTCAGAAAGGCCATTGTCATTCAGTGCAGAAGCAGCTCTATGTTTGCAAGGGTAATTAATCTAAAACCTTGCTCCAACACCAGCTACCGAATTTCTGGGACAGCTGCAAACTGCCTGCCAGGAGGTGATGGCAGGGTGAGCGACCACCCCTCCAGCTGACATTGCAAGAATGCAGAAGTTTCCAGAAGAGGAAGAGAGGTGCAGGAGGGGAAGAAAACCTGCTGGTTTACAGGCTTTTTAAACCAAATCAGCAGCCTCAGCCAGTGTAGGCTGGCTATGTTCCCAAGGAGGAGGAGAAGGCAGATAGACTTGGTCCATCACGTGCAAGAAGCCTATAAGCTGCAGGAGCGCCTAAACTTCTCTGTCATTTTCAGCAAGCAGGTTCTGAAAGTTTGTTGTGTTTTCCTGATGTTGCATGCAGTGCCAGTGTCAAAATGCTGCTGTGTAGGCAGATGTCACAGTTCAGGATGATACCCAGGCATGTCTAAGATTGTAAGAGTTAGTCTTTCAAGCTGACAAGGTACATGGCAGACTTTTAGTCCATCTTGAATGCTTCTTGGTGAATCCAGTTTGTGCAAAAACTTAAGTTTGGAACAGTTTACAAAATGCAGCATTGATGAAAATGATTTGAAATTAATTTTAAAGAAAACCTTTTGTGCAATTAAACTTTTTGAGTTTTGAGCAATGTTCTTGAATGATAGTACTGCCTAGTTTAGTGTATGTAGGCCTAGGTGCTCTGTCAGTGTATGAGCACTGCATGTGGTATGTTTGTTCCCTGTGCAGAAGTAGCTTCAAGCTTACTCTACATGGCTAGCTATGACTTCCTCTTGTTTGGATAAGTGTTTGCCAGGTGTAGAGCTGGAATTTTGTCTGTCCTTTCTCAGCCGTACTGTTACGAAGTGAAGCGTAAGAGAGTGGCTGTTCTTACAGCTAAGAACATTTCAGTACAACTCTGGGATCCAGGATACTGAGAATAGAAAAGATGGTGTCACCTTTGAACAGTTGCAGGAAGGGTTTTGCGATGGAAAAAGGCCAGAGTTCCTGAGGGGAGGATAAATGGCATCATGAAATTGTTAATGTTGGTAGTGAGTGGTAAGGGTGAACAGTGGGTGCTACAGTGATACCATGAATTCACTGATGTTGATAGTAAAGTTGATTTTGAAGTGTAAAGTCTATGAATGGGAAATTGCAGTGGGAGATGGAGAATCAGTTTTGTTTTAGCTGGGGTTGAAACCTAGTTCTGAAATGTGTGATTTCTGTGAAGCAGAAGCCCTCCTAGTCAGCTGTCTCTCACAGCCATTGTGTTGCACCTCGCTGGTCTGTGGGTGGTGTTGGCATTGGGGACCGCAGACAGACTGAGCCATCAGGAGATCATTTGCTGCATGCCTTCATTCCCACTGCTCCCACCAGCTGTTCACAGGGGCTACCAGGCATAGGTATGGAATCAGTCCAGGGAATGTAAAATTAAATGAGTTGAAAACTCATTTAGTTGCCCAAACAAAAAGAAATTAAGGAGTTAAATGAGGGTTGGGAAGGCCTTCAGCTCACCTCTGCCCCATTCCTGCTTCTCCACCCCAAACAACTGTTCTTCCAACTGCTCTGGGGCCTCTTGGCCCTTCATTCCTCTTTTCTTCTTGTACAAATATCTTGCTTCCTGCTGTCTAAACCAGCCAGGCTTGAGGAAAGAACGTATTTTAAATGGCCAGGATGTCAGTACATTGTCAAAATGATTAAGAGTTGTAAGGGATGTAATTTCTTTAAAAGAATTCAAACTGGAGGCTTTCCCCTGAAGAAGGGCATTATTTATCCACCCAGGTTTATCTGTCTTTCTGTGTGCTCTATCTGCTTGTGCTTATGTTTCTCTTGCTCCTTTTTTTAAAGTACTTTCTTGATGAATTATATTTTTAAAGTAAGAAAGTCCTTGTCTATAGGATTTTATTAGCCAAATGCTGCTTTTTCTATACTATACATAGTGACAAATTTGCCTAGTGGTGAAGAGGCTGTTTAATTTTTGAGTCCATTTTTAAGAACTTGAAAATTTTTTGGTAAGGCAAATAAATTAATTTTACTTGGAAGTTAAAAATTACAATGAAAAATTCAAGACTTCACTCAGAAGAAAATTCTATGGATTTCAGTGCGGAAGGTCAGAAGTTTAACAGTAGTTTAGGCCAGATTTGGAATTAAACCTGAAATGGGTTAGATTCCATGTTCAAGTCCACATTTACCTTAGATGCTACCTCACTGCTTTGGTTTGAGATTGATGAATATTTTCATTGGCAGCCTTGTTGGGATGTGCTGTTGCTCTCATTTACTTACTTAATTGTGAGAAAGGCTGTGCAGTTTCTGGATTAGAATTCCATGAAAAGGTAAAGAAATTTCCAAGTCTATCACTTCCATTTCCTTACAAGCTTGCTGAGTAGACTGCAGAGCACTTATTTTCCCCAGTGATGTTTTTATTAAGAACAGTGCAAACTATATAAGATTTTGTACTGGAAAACAGAAGGGGCAAAGTTTTCTCAAGCTTAGTCATCCTGATGCAATTGTGTGCTGTCTTCCACCACTAACATGATATGAATGGCAGCAAAGGCAGGTACCTCTCTAGTTTACTTGGTTTGGCTTCCTGATTTTGTAGGAATGGTGATGTATCAACTTAGGGGTGTGGGATGGGGATCTGAGTGACTCTGTCCCTTTAGCTTGTAGGAAAGGGAAGTCCTATCCAAACTGTTCAGCTGTGACACGGCTCTGTGGGGTTGCTCACACAATACAAGGAAGGAAGAAAAGGGAGAAGAAGATTGCTGGGATGGGAAGGGCATGAGGATCATGTAGGAATTGGTTTGCTCCAGAAGGTGGACTTGCTTAGGGTAAGCTTTCATAATACAAAAGAGAATTGTGAAGACTGGTGGCCTCCATGTAGGATGGATCTTTGGCCTCTGTTTAAAGCTGCAGCTGAGTACTGGCCAATTACTCTGGTAAACAGTGGCCAGAAAGTGAAATGGGACTAGTTCTTTTTCTGGTTTCCTGTTGGATGGAGGCAGGCAGGAAATAAATCTAGCCTTAAAAAAGGGGAAAAAAAAAATAGTAAGGATTCCAAACACAGTTTAAAGTATAGAACTTCCAGGAAAATAATGGGTGTTTTACTGAGCTGCTCAAGACTTCTATACCCCATTGGCAGCAGGGTGGGTGGAGCATCCCATCTGTGACACAATTACAGAGTGCCTGTGAGGTGCCACTTCCTTGCAGAAACAAAAAGAAGTCCTTCACTATAGTCAATACTGTTGCTGCTGTAGAGGGGCTAAGAAATGATGGGGAAGGGCTTCTTAACCTTTCAGCCATTTTAATGTTGCTCACTATGAGAGTGTTAATTGGGGAGAGGACATCTTATGCCTTTCCATTCCAGTGCACTTGTGCAGTGCCAGGCAAAATTTGTCTGCTTAGAAGCCTCACAGGAGCAAGCATATAAATCACTCTGTACTTGTTCACATGCATGTGCACTTCAGTTGTCTAATAGCTTGGAAACTGTTTAGTTAACTTTATGGCATTAGTGTTCAGGTTAAAAATGGGGAAAAAATGTGCAACTTCAGAGTTTTTTTGGAATGGATGGATCTGCAAAAGAACAAAGATAGCCCACAATATTTAAATGCCTAGTGTTGCATACCAATTAGAAAATGTACATATTAGTATTTTTTTTTTTTTTGTGATGAACTAGTCCATATGGAGGTTAGGACAGAAAATGAGTTGTGAAACACCGGAGTTCAGTCCAAGTGTTGTTGCTGTTAGACATTTATGCAAATGACCTGAAAGTAGCCAAAGTGAAATACAGTTAAAATCTGGATATTTCAAAGTATGCACTTAACCTGGTGATTCCCATTTGCCTTACATAAGAGCAGTGGAAATCAAGCAGACTCAGAAGTTTTCAGTCATTTGTGTAATGGAAAGTAAATTCAGCCTTGCTTTTGTTGTATTTCTCAGTAACACTTAAAGAGTAATTTTCAAACTTCTGAAGATATCCATTCTTTCAAGACATTATTTGGAGTTCTAACTTTATTTTACATTACTAGCATCTTCCCAGTCAGTAAGACATAAATCTTCTTGTGGTGAGTTGCAGCTGTTACTGATGGGCATCGCTGAGTGCTTTTGTCTCAGCAAAGTGGATATTTCATGTCAAGGCTTGATTTGTTGTTCTTTCAGTGAAAGCAACTCATCAAATCCTACCTGAATTATCCCAGAGTGTAATGCTTCATGAGAACCTCACCCAAGCCATGGCAGGTAGTCAGACAAGGCCAGGCTATCACTTCTGGTAAATTAAGGATCTAAAATGAGTTTGGGATCTCATTCTGTTTTCTCTCCATGTCAAGAAAAGGAAACTTGTCTAAAGCTGATGGTATACAGTGATTTTGACTAGCAGTGCTGCTTGCCCCAGTGTGCTGCTTGTTCCCTGCTATTTGTGCATCATTTGATCCATCAGAAAAAAGATCTGGTTTAAAAAGTAACCTTTCACAGTAATTTTTTTCCTCTTCTATTCTTACCCAGTTTCTAACTGTGTTATGCACAATATACAAATGTTTATTTCACCACAAGGTGGTACTGAATAAAGCACTAGGCCGAGCAGTTTATTTTGGCAACTATGGCAGCCTGTCAAACCAAAACATTTGAAAATGACATGTTCACAAAGATGACAGATGGGGGTTTTCATTGGAGCTCAATGAAATCAAGACTGCAGTTTGGTCCTTTTGCTGCATCATTTCCTCTTTCACAATCCAGACGGATTTTACAGCTTATCTGGCGCCTGAAGGTGCATCTGCACCCACAGCTCTTGGACAGGCAGGGTCCAGGGAGTTACTCCAAGCTGCTCACAGCACTGAGGTGCCCAGTCAAGCCCAGGCTGGTACCCACTGCTCCTGTCTCTGCCGCCTGTGGCATCATCAAATATGAGCTTTCAACTAGCTGAATTCTAAAGCATCCTCATGTGTTTTGTAATGTAGATTATTCCAAAGACAGTCTTGCAAGTGAAGTTTTTCATGTGAATATTGTTGTAGATGAGGAACCTCTCTTTTGATCATGCTTGTTTCAACAGCTTTAGTTTGCTGCAGCCAGGCAATGCCAAGTACGGTTGTTATTTTCTTGAGAGGAATTTTTTTTCTGCTCCAGAGAGCTCTCAGAAGAAGTTTCTTCTTGTTCCTAATCTGTTTGAATAACACATGAAGAGATGCAGAACTTAAAATTATAGAAGAATTTGGGGGTTTTATTGTGTGGGCTGTGTTGTGTTATAGTGAGGTTTGCTGAGTGGGGATAGGGCTGTTAGGGTTTTTTGGTGTTTTGTTTGGGTTTTTTTTTCTGCAAAGACATAAAATCCACATAGGTATTGAATATGACATTTAAAAACATACAACAGAGCAAGGTAGGGCACTGTCATGGAAGAACTGGTGTGCATAATTTGATTTTGATAGTGAAGGTTCTTTTGAGCTTGGTCATACAGTCTCTTGGTATGAGTAAAAAACCTAACATTTCTGTTGAAGAAGATGACCAAAAAGAATGACTATTCCAGCATATTCTTTTCCACTCTAATTATTATTTTTTAATGTTCCTGTAGGTGTACTTCTTTTGACCCATAACAATTTTAAGCCTCTTTGTAAAATTAATCTAGATTTAAAAAAAAAAAATTTAGCATGTGCTCTGGGCTGTGACTACAGCTTTCACAGGCTACAAGCATGTTTTTAGTGAGCAGCTTTGAGATGGAGAAAGGAAAGCAGAAGGGTCCTGTTTCATTGCATCAGTAATGAATTGGCACCAGTTTTCTGATCCTAGCTTATCATTTTGCTTCTGTATTGAGTTTCCATGTATGAGAATTGTATCTATCCTTATGGTGAAAAGAAGGAGCAAGAAAGAGGTTTTTGATTATTATATTTTTCAAGTATGAGCTTGTCCAGCTGTTGGAATGTTAGTAGGAGACAGCAGATCTGGGTGGATGATGGCAGGTGATGCAAACGTCTGATAATGATGAAACCACTAAAAACCTGAATGCCATTTGAGGCTCTGGTACAGAGAGGAGAGCAGTGAGGCACTTGGTGAGGCTTCTTTTGGAATCTCTGGTGTAGGTGGTTGATGCTGGCCAGCTGCCAGACACCCCAGCAAAGCCTCTCTCTTGTCTCCCCTCTGCAGTTGGACAGGAGAGAGAAAATTAGAGGGGTGCATGGGTTGGAATAAAGACCGAGACGGGTCACACACCAGATACCATCATGAGAAACACTGAATCCAACTAGAGATATTAATTAAATTTATTGCTGACAAAATCAGAGCAGGATAATGACAAGTAAAATAAACCCTTAAAACACCTTCTCCCCAACTCTCCCTCCTTCCTAGCTCCACCTCCTACCCCCAGGGCGGTTGGAGACAGGAAACGGGGATTATGGTCAGTTCATCACCTCAGGAGTTTCTCCCACTGTTGGAGAGGAGTCCTTCCCCTGCTGGCCTGTAGGGTCCCTCCCACAGAAGGTAGTTCTCTGCAAACTTCTCCAATGTGAGTCCATCTCACGGGCAACAATCCTTATCAAACTGCTGCAGCCTGGGTCACATTTCCTCACCGTGCAGTCCCCCAGGGACAAGCTGCTGCAGCATGAGCCGCTCTCTCCATGGGTCTCCCACTAGGTGACAGCCTCCTCTCAGGCATCTCCAGCCTGGGCTCCTCCATGGGCTGCAGGTGGGTTTCTGTATCACTGTGGAGCTCCATGGGCTGCAGTGGCACAGCTGCCCCACCATGGGCTGCACCAGATCCCAGGCTCAGAGAGATCCCAGCTCTGGTGCCTGGAGCAGCTCCTGCCCCTCCTTCTCCACTGACCTTGGTGTTTGCAGGGCTGTTCCTCCCACATATTCTCATCCTGCTCTTTTCTGGCCACAGTTATATCTGCACAACTTTTTTTTCTCTTGTTTAAATGTGTTACTCCAGAGGTGTTACCACCGTTTCTGATGTGCCTTGGCAAGTGACACATCCGTCTTTAGAGCCACCAGTGATTGGCTCTGCCACACATGGAGGAAGCTTCTGGCAGCTTCTCACAGAGGCCACCCCTGTAATCTCTCCCCCCACAAACCAGGCCATGTAAACCAAATGAATTTGGTTTAAGAAAAATGTAACCAAGAAGGACTGCAAGGAGAAAAGAGCTGTTGCTTAGATGCAGAACTCTTTACTTGAGCATACGGAGAACTGGGAGAAGAAATGACTGTTCTGTCTAAATGCAAGAGAGGGTAGTTTGGGTAGGCGCTTGCTAAGAGTTTTTGGCGCAACACAAAACTCTAAAAATTGCAACAAATTAAGTCAGGCTAGAAATCAGTATGAGCCTCTGCCAGAGAGAGGGATTTGGGAGTGTCTTTCCAGTCTCTGAAATTGGGAAGAAAGGTGCAGTAGCAGAGCAGTTCACAAAGCAAGCACCTTCAGTACTCTCAAAAGAAGGCTTTCCATGTGGTGCCCCTGTGTGCTGAATTTGGCCCAGTTGGATGGTAAGGCTGCCTGTGCTTCTCAGTGTATTCTGTTGAGAAGCTGGAGTCCAACGAGGAAATGGTAGTTTTATTCTCTGGTGTTACTTTTTTCTTGACCATTGAAAACAGTAAAATACTTTGTAATGCCCAATTTGGGCTTGCAGCATGCTTCAAACAGTGCATTCAAACAGTGTAGCATGCTTCCAACTGTATCTGGCATTGTTTTGTTTGTATGAAAGGTAAAGTCAAGCGTCTCATACTGGTTTTAGGAGAAATAGCTCTCAAATTTCAAAACTGAGTTTTTGTGGCAGTTTCTGGTTAGACTGTTCTGGCTGAATCAGAGCAATTCTGAAGCGATTCCTTCCCTCTGCTGGCAGAGGAGAGATTGCATTGGTGTTACCTGAGTTGACCTAGGCTAAAGAGGATGCCTTTGTGAAATAACTCTCCCAGGGAATTCATGCAAGCTGTTGTATAAAGAAACTTGTGAGAGGGAACATTTAGTAAAGACCAGTGATTGTTTTAGTTTCCACTGATGGCTTTTACATTAAAACAATGAACAGAACAGATGGTTAAGGTGGAAGAGCTATGTAACATTGAAAAACAATATCTGAAATCATCTGGTTTGGACGTGGGATCTGGTTTGATAAAAAATTTTTTGTGTGAAACTAACTGTTACCACCTGGGCAAATTTGCTGTAAATTACTGGAAGGAAGTAGTTGGTTGTTGAATGTCCTTGTGTTTCAGTTAGTCTGTAGTTTAGCTGCATGTTTCAGTTGACAGGCTGCAGCTTTATCATTCTGCATTCATCTGTTATCTCATTCTAAGTTTGTCTTTTTTTCCTTCTGGTTTTTAATGCCAGTATCTGTCAAGTTTGGTGGAAGGATTTTGGCATTGTTAGAGTAGTTATCTTGGCTGCCAGGTAGTCCTTTGGAAGCTCAGGGTGCTTGCAAGGTGGTTTATAGGGGATTATGGTTAAATCTATCCTGGCTGCGTGCCTGGCCTGGTGTACATAGGGAGGGCTTTGCTGCTGAGATGCAGTAAACACTGAGTTTCTGTACTTGTCACGAAATACATCTGCAGACTGTCTAGATGAACTTGTTGAAGCTGTTATGCTCTTTATAGCTGCATTATGTAGAAGCTACATCCACAGGGAAAATCAATAAATCTTGCATAGAGTTAGAGGCCCTCTAGTCGTGCATACATGTCTTATATGTTTAATGTTCTGTATGTGTTTGCACTTTTGAAGACTGTGCAGCATGAAAGAATTTTTTTTATTCAGTTCTTGTTAAGCTAGGTTCATACCAGACTTAAATTAGTCTCTTGCAGGGTTATATCACTTCGTGTCTCTGAGTTCACCAGGGAAGTGTGTCTGGAAAGACAAATTTAGTGGAAGCACTGATAGATGCAGATTTTGGCTCTGCAATCGGTATGAGCACCAGTCAGATCACAACAAGCCTACTTCCTGGGTTCGAACAAACCTTGCACAAACATGAAAAGTGGTATATATACTGACACCAACAGGCATTGAAACACTGAAAATATTTCTGAGAGTTAAATGGTTTTAATGGATTTCTTCATATATGTAAGCCGTGGTGGAAAGACTCTTTCTGGAATATATCTTGTGTAGTGGTCTATTGAAAGACCTGAAAAATGCAGTGCAACTGCCCAAGAAATAAGATGATTGAAAAGAAGAAATGGCTGGCTGAAACATGCTTTGAGTGGGTTATAAACCTTGATTTATGGCAGGAATTTGAGCTGCTTCAAAAGATACATGCTTATCTTGTGAGTGCTGTGAAGATCCTGGAGAGTGACCACTGTTCTCACCAGCTTCCAACTTTTGCTCACTTTCCTCTTCCCTTTCCTGGATAAGTTTCTTTTTAACTGTCAGGAGCTTTTTAAAATGCAATTTCCTTTTTGCAGTGATCCTTTTGCATACAATGCTCTGAAAAGGTTTATAGGATTGAAGACAAACTTGGTCACGCTATAGATTGTTCATCAGTAGCATTCAAGTGAAAATTACTCAATTGTGAACTTTGCTTATTTCTGTTGTCTTGAGGTGTTTGTCTTGTTTTTCTTCCTGGCAATGTTTAATTGACCAGGAGAGAGACTTCCTTGCAGGAGGATCTTTGTAATTATGTCACATCCTTTTGTCTGAGGAACTGCTTTAGAGCAGGTAGTAGATTTCTGTGAGATTTGTCCATACTTTGCATTGCTGTTGTCATTCTGTTGTGTTCAGCTAAAGGCACTTAAGGTTGAACCTTCATGACACATCATTTACAGCTGGCTTCTCTGTTCCTGGCTACGCTGTACACTGCTAGAGAGGGGGCTGAACTGTCTTCAAAGCAGTGAGTGGTCACGGGGAGTGTTGGTACTTGGGTGGAAGTTCTGGGCTAGCCTGGGTTACTCTGTTATTCAGCTTGATTTTAGCACACTGGTTTTGAAGACAGACCTCATTAGCTTTGTGCTTCTATTATATGAATAGTTTTGGTTGCAAAGTGAAATGGTTGTGAAATTTGGAAGTATGAAAGCATATAGTATTTATCTTAGTGTTGCACTTGCTTTTACCAAAGGCTTTGGAAGACACCCTCCCATCTCCTTGAAGTAGGCAGAAGAAATAGCTTTTGTTCTCCCTTTCCCTACCTGTCAAGCTCTGTAAGTAAGAGAATAGAATAACCATGAGATTAAGACTTCATTTATCTGCTTGTCCTTCCTTTTTTCCTCCTCTCTTTCTCTATGAACAGAATTTGGTTGGGGGTGGGAGGGCATTGGGAAAAAGATCTAATCTTTCTGAAGCAGTAGAGTTCCTGTGTGTGATGTCACAGGAGACAGGTTTATTCCAATTGCAGCTTTAATGTTTCAGTTAAACCTGTATACTGTGTTGGATGGACTAAGAGGTGTTTTGATGTCATGTAGGTGTTCAGATGCTTGTGCAGGAAGTGACTAATACAGCTGGGCAGGTAGGGCTGCACTAATGAGACCAGAATTAAAAGGAGGTTTTTTAATAGCAGAGAAGCTCTCAGTACCCAGCGTACAGAACACATCATATGGCATTAAGAAATTCGGTGTTGCTTTGGCATACTATTGCTTTCAATACTTAATTAACATTGTAAAAATTGTTTTTTGAGGGTTTAGGTTTTAGAGAAATGATCAGTATATATCATGTCTTGGGTTGTACAACAGATGAATTAGTTGTGCTAATACTATGTGTTGCAAACAAGAAATTGCTTCTAGATTTTTGGGATTTTTTTAAGCTGGAAAAACACAATTAGGGGAGCAGTTCAGTCATACTTGTCCTGTGGTGACCACAGTGAAAAATACTTGTAATCATACCTAATTGTAGCTCAGGTTCAAATTTAAAAACCAATTTTGCCTTGACTCTTTGGGGAAGACATGTTGCTTTTTGGTATTGTTTCATGTGAAACTAGCTGCAAACTGGTAAAATTCAAAACTTTTTTTTTTGTGAAAACTGTAAATTTGGGGAAGTGGTACCTGATTGTTGAAATTTCCTTGCACCTGTAAATAGTGTATTAAATTACACTGATTATGGTAATAATATGAATATGATTATAATTAAACTGTCATATTAAATTACAGCTCATATAATGAAAGTGGAAATACATACATTTTGCATAATGTCCTTTCTCCTTTCATGTTCTCTTTGGGATTTCTGTGTTTGAACTCCTGCTGTTAGGTCCTCTTTGCCCTCTGAATTTGCACACCTCAGTAGCTGTAAAGTTCCTGGAATACAGACAGAATTGAGGTGCTCCCATCTTTAGTGGGAGCTAAGTAAAAGTTTTGGTCTACTCATGTAGACTTCTTTTGTTGCTTTTTGTTCCACTTTTCTGCTCGTATCTCGAGCAGTTTCTGCAGGATGGCCAGGTTTTCTTTTCTGTATTGCACTTAAATTTGCAGTTTAATGGGTCTTTCCAAGGGTCTCTTAAAAGTACTTCTGTTGTGTGGTAGTCAGTGCTGTATGTATGCAGTTTGTCTAGTCTCAGGTGGGATGTGAACCCAAGATCTTCCATCCTAAGATATTTGTCTGCTGTCTTAGCTAAGGAGGAAAAATTATGTGAAGTCCCTTGTGAATTCAGCAAGTGTGTTTTTATTTTACTAAAATTACCATTTTTGCATCACAGGTGCAATTTATTGTCTGCTGTTAGAATTGAAGAATCCTAACACAGACTTCTAGATTTTCTTGGTTTTTTCTAGATGGAAATGTTCCATCCTACTTGAATCTATGGGGGAAAATCCTAGTGAACAGTTAGTTTGAAGAATTCTGAGCGTGACCTTTGGAAAAACCCACTTACTTGATTGCTTCTATGGTTAAAAGACAAACCAAAAACCCCACACACAACCCTCACCCCAACAAATCACATTTAGGTTATTTCACTAAAAATTTTTAGCGTTTCAGTGACTGAGTGAGGAACTCAGTATTGCAGTCTGTCTTCATGTTTAAAAATGCTATACAGAGAGAATGAAATATTTAAGTGTAGTTTTTCACCATGTATTGTCTACAGATTTTTTCATTAAGCAGCTTAACTCACTAATTTTTACAGCATTGAGGTGTCCCAGCCCTGTGAGACTTAAACTAGATGCACTTTTTGTCCATGCTGGCAATTTTAGACCCCTGTAATATGCTGTGGTGAATTAAATTGCATGGGACAGGGCACCTTGTTTCTGGATGTTGTGCCATAGCATGGTCCCTGAAGGCAGCCTGCATTCCAGTGGACATCCAGTAAGGATTCTGATGCAGAAGATGGAAGTCTGTCTGGCTTGGTGGGGAATGAGACCAGTGTGGTGTGTGGGAATCCTGGCGCAGAGAGACCAGAAGAGGTGCAGGGAACAGAGGCAGCAGGGCAGAGGAGAGGCTGGGTGCTTGCAGGCTGCAGCTGAGGCTGCAGGAGGGCTCTGCTTGCTCGCTTCATTTGCTCTGCCTGGGATGTGATCTCTCCTGGCACATATCTTCCTAGCAGCTGATCAGCATGAGGTACCTGCTGCTAGTAGTTATTCCCTTTGATCAAGACTTACGTTTTTTTCCTCTGTATGTGATGGATTGATTTCACCTTGCTGACAAAACTGTGTAGAAGCTGATACTCTCCCATAGAAATGTTTTTGAGGAGTAGAGGATTATTACAACTTTAATGAGTCTAGGAGCCATGAGATGAGAGAGAATAATGTAATAGTGAAGGTAGAAGAACTGTGTTGTCAGTTTTTCCCTTCCTGGTACTATTAGAGCCCTCCAGGATGATCCCAGCCGAGTTCCATCGGTTTTCTCACAGATGACCACTTACTGCAATGACTCAGTTTGTGGACTCACCTTTGGCCCTCAAAATCACTAGGAGCTGTGCTTTGAGGTCAATCAAGCTGGTGTTAGGAAGAATATATTCTTACGTGCAAAATATTTATATTCTATTATGAGAAATTAATAATTTTCTGTAGAGGTTTGGTGTGCAGAAATTGCTGAAGGGGCACATTAAAAATGCTTTCATGATCTGTTTTATCATTCTTTCTGTGTAGACTTGCTAGCCTGTTCTTTCTTACTGATTCCAGTTTTGCAAATGAGAAATCAAATGGAACTATAATTTGCACTTTTAAGCACAACCATTTGTACTTGAGAGACACAAAATGTGCAAGTGTGTGAAAATAAGCATTGGTATGGGGTTTCATGGTTTTTTCCCTGATTTTAATAATGTTTACTGCTTTCTTGAGTTACATAGTTTTGTCAGACTTTCTCATATGTGTTAAGTTGTTCCTTGTGCAAAATTTGCGTAATTATTCTGCATATGAAAACATGATATGTAGGTGATCATTTGGGGGAATCACTGATCAGCTGAAAGAATCAGGCACTTTTCTATTCCACTTGAATTATATGTGAGTCTTTTCTTTGGTCTTCTATAATTCTTACCATACTTACATTAAAATATTTTACTAGATGGGTATTTCAGTACGGGCTGAAAGAAGACTCCAAAGACCACATTATTTAAAATGGCTTTATAATTAGGTTACCCTATGCGTAAGAATACAGCTAATTATTACTTTTGCCTTTAATAAAATGTATTTCATTAAATATAAATTATTTAATAAAATGATCATAAACTTTCTCTTGATAATGCCTTACCATTGCTTGTCAGCAAATGACTTGTGGATTTAACCATGAACATCCTTTGGCTTTTTTATATTTGTAATTTTTACCTGAGTTATGCAGTTTTAAAAAGTTATTTTTACAGAATGGTATGGGTTGGAAGAGACCTTAAAGATAATTTAGTTATCCCTGCCCATAGGCAGGGATGCCACCCCCTAGATCAGATTACCTAGGGCCCCTCCAGTCTGACCTTGAAAACTTCTAGGGATGGAGCATCCACAGGTTCTCTGAGCAACCTGTTCCAATGCCTCACCACACCATTCATATTTTAATATAAATTCTAACAGATTTATTTGGTTACTTTTTTTCTTGTTAGGATGAATTAGCCTGTTCTCAAATAAAGTGTGACAAAAAAAATAGTCTTTTATGTGCTCTTTTAGCTGTTTCAACCACGTCACCTTCAGTTTATGTAGGGAATACGCAGAGTGTGTGAAAATCAGAGTGGCTTTCATTCAGTTAAGCCACTGAATTTCAGATGTGCCATCTTAATATCATGAGTTACTTGGTATTAAAAGTTTAGTAAGCCTCTGTATTAACAGGAAGTTATGTAGCTGCACAGGCACACAGTGGGATAGCTGGTATGAACATAAGGGGCATGGGAGTGTGCCAGGGACTAGCCCTGGAGGGATGCTTCTTCCATCCCTCCCTATCCAGTTGTGAATAAGGGTGCAGGAAAGTCACTGAACCTGATGTCTTGCCACCAAGGAAAGTTCTGAGACATGTTTTAGCAGGTACTAGAAATCCTAGTGGTTGGGGAAAGTCTTTGTTTTTGGGAACCATCAAGCTGTTTTTCTGTCCTACTGTGCTGCCAGAAATTCTCAGCTTTTATGATTCTTCTTCTATAAGTTCAAAAACCTAGAGTGTGTTGGGGTGGTGGGGAAGAGTCAAAAGTAGACACATCTGAACAGAAATTCTAAAATTGCTGAGTTTATTAGGAAACTATCAGAGCCATGTTTGTTCTCAAGCAGCAATGTTTCAATTCATAGACGGAAATGTGAATACAACTCAGAATTTAGTTCTGCACCATGATGCCACTCATTTTCCTTGTTGCAGGGAGCACTGTGAAAAGTATATAAAACTTACCTGGATTTTTTGGCATTTTGTCAAAGCCACAAAAGTCACAAATACAAATATTCCTGCCTTTAGTTTGCACAAAAAAATTCAATGTGGTTTGGGGCATCAGTTTCCTGCATAGCAACAACAGCAGCATTTTGTGGCTTTTTGGTGCTGGTTAAAAAGAGACTTTACAAGTGCAGAGTCATCACTGGATGAAAATGTGTAGCAAGTGGAATAGTTCAGGGGTGAGCCAGCCAGTATGCGCATTATTAAAGTTAGGAAAGGTATGTGGATTCAGAAAATTTTGATGACTAGGCTTTTTTCCCCATGAATGTCAGGCAAGAGGATGTAATTCTTCAGGGGAAAACTGCAGGAGAGAAAAGGTACAAATTACGGGAAAGGCAGGATTTCCTATGAAAGGCTGATATGGGTCCCTCTTCTTTTTTTTCCTGAATTTTCTGTTCTTGTCTTCTTCCTCTCCCCAAGCAAGCTATCAAAGCTTCAGCTCCTTTCCCCTTTCTCAGGTGAATCACTGCAGCTACCCAGGCCTCTAGAGAAGCTTGTTATGGTGGTCAATGATTGCTTAACCACAGGGAATAAAGTGGGCAGATCTGGAAGAGCTGTTGGGTTATTTTTCTAAAAAACAATAGTTCTTATCCCATTAAAAATCTGAAACAAAACTAGTGTTTTGGCTAGATGGGTCAGTGTTTAACATCATGTTTCCATTTCAATGAAATATCAATGAAATGTAAATCAGATACTTTTGAAAAGTTTTCTCCTCCTTGCTGACAATCATTCTGTTTATCTACTTGTCTCTTTGTCACAAAATCTGTCGATCCTTTCTTTTGGTCTGGCAAAATTGGGAGTTGGAGATGTATGTCCTTGTGTACAAACCCTCTTGTGTTCTGTTACTGTGCCTTGTAACTTCTACTCCTGTGCTGCTTCAGTTCCTACTTTCTCCCACTGAGGACTGTATAAATTCTTTGGAAATAATTAATGAAACTAGAATTTCCTCAGCTGGTATTGAATTACTACTAGAGTCCATGGCTTCAGAAGCAGAGAATGCATGTAGTTGACTTGATACCTTCTTCACCTCACTTCACCTGCCCACCTTCTGGTCCCTAGCCCTTTCTGGTGGTGGTTTGAAAACTTACCTTCTGGTACTGCAAAAACAAAAATTCAGTATGACAAACCAATTTCTGCAGCCCGGCAAATGTTTAATGCTGGCAGAAGTGGAGTGTCCAGGTGTTTAACAACCTGTTCATCATTTTTCAAACCTTCGTAGTCAGTAATCCTTGATTATTCTCTTTTAGGGTTTTGGTTTATTGCAAGAGGTGATGTTGAGACAAGTTTGAATTGCCTTTGTTTGTAAAGAGGTATGCAGTACATACAGAAATAAAAGTAGTGGTTTTCTTCTGATTATAAGCAGTTTCTGCTACCATAACCATTCTTAACTTGGAGTCTCCAGAGGTAACATCTTTACCCTTGGAACAGAACAATGAAACATATTTAGTAAAAAGCTTCTTGCAATATGTGTCAAGTTAATGAGATGTCCTGTTTGTAGTATATATTTTAATAATCATTGTTTTATTCTTATGGTCAGCTGCTGCACAATGTTTTGTAGCATATGTGACCGTTGTTGGTAGAGTTCCTCCCTACTGCTTGGTCCAAAGTTGCTGAGGTTACCTATTAACTTAGTTGTTTCATTGCAAGTAATGTATTTCTTCATCTTGAAAAACCTGCTTACTTCATAACTATTCCTCTTGCTCTAGCTTTACAGATAAGACTCTTGTATCCTTCAGGGAGACAGTTGAGAGGACAGCAGGAATTGTGCCAACCGAACTGGAAAGCATGAAGACCATCTGAGGGGCTGTGGGGTGGGAGTTAGGGCAGATGCTGAGCTGAGACCTGAAGCTTGGTGAAGGACTTTCGTGCATGTTGTTGAGCATTTTAAGTACTTGTGCAAAATGGGAAAACATACATTTGTACTCATAAGCCTAATAATCACCTAACTATAACAAAATACAGGCTGCTTTCTGAGAAACTGAAATTCTGGCACCTTTACAGAAAGCACTGCTGCATAGAGTCACATGGAGGCAGTGATCAAGTGCACCCCTCTAACCCTGGTGCTGTAGTTGCCATTAAGTTTTTCTTTTTAACTGAGAGAAACTGCTGATCATATTTTGGGCCTGTATCTTCCTAAAAGTAAACACAGTTAACACGAGATGCGCTTGGTACTTGATATGAAGGTGTAGATTGACATGACAGGTAAGACAACTGGTGGCCTCTTCCTCTGCAGGAGTCTCTCCTTGTCTGTGTGCTTCCCACTTTTCTCTTGGGTTGTGACCTAGTGATCATGTGTCACAGGGGGAATTAATTCAGCTGCTTTAAATTAGAAAACTAATTTAAAACCACTTCTGTCTCCTGAAACTTCTCTCCTTGCCTTACAATTGCTCTATAAAGGAAGGAGGAAGAAGGGAAAGCTACATTGACTTCTTCCATAAATTTTTATCCATTAGTCATGGTGCAGTCTGAGATAATGTGAGTCTTGGCTGACTGTGACCTGATGGAGTGGCTGAAGGGGCCTGAGATGAGGGAAGGGTTACTGGGAACAGCTGGTATGGGAGAGGTCTGGCTGGACCTGCACCCCAAACCTTTCAGGTCCATGTAGGTGTTTGATCACTTAACTGGAGACATTGGGTTAAACTGGTGATACAGGGTAAACCTGGCACACCATCCAGAAAGAGAAGTCTGTGTGGGTAGGAGTCCTCTTTTTCCTTTCTATTCCTGGTCAGTCTCTAACCAGCCAAAAAGGATGACTGCAGGGATCTGAATTCAGTGATAATAACAGATATTCCCACCTTTCCATATTCATACAATGTCTGGGACTGCGATTACTCTCCAAGTGATTAAAAACTTCAGGCAGGGAAAGGAAATGTCTTTTTATCTTGCGGTGTTTTTGTTGGGTTTTGGTTTTGTTTTTTTTCCCTTTTCTCCTACATGCAAGTATTTCCACAGCCTTATCTGATCACGATACTTTTGCACAAATCAAGTCTTCTCACTGTTAACACTTGAGATTTTTAGCCTGGAGTCTAACCTGGGGCACTTGACTTACTCTACCTTTGTTGTTCATTTTTGCTTCATCACAAAAGCAGGCTGTCAGAGCACAACACTGCCTTACAACATCTCTGTGAAATCCATATCAACATTTTTAAATAGTAAAAGGTTTGTAGTAAAGGTCATGTTGTGTTATACTTTTCTGTTAAACATAGATTTACATATATAAACAGTAGATGTGATAACTAGTAGTGGGTTTGTTTTGTTTTGACTTTATAAAGAGAATTTGTAAAAAATGGAAAATAGTTTCTTGTCTTGTTGTAAGCCTGATGTGCAAATGACTATATTAATAGCCTTGTCAGCTGATAGAACTGAATTTAGGAATTTAAATGAATTTGCTTCATGTTTTCACTGCTTTAGGAGAAAGTGGTAAGTGGAATATGTTGTTCTAAACACAGCTACAGTTTGATTTTCCTAGTATACAACACCTGTATTATCTGCTTCCCTGCTTGTTTTGGTGTTTCTAATAGTTTTATGGTATAAAGATTCTAGCTGCTTTTGACAAACAAGGTCTGCAGCAATCAATACACAAACTGTCTCTTAATCAAACTGAAGTTCCAGGTTCAATGGGGACCCTATTCTGTCAGATTCTTGGGTAGACTGACCTGATGCAGTAACACTCCCAGAATTACAGCCAGAATTTGATCATCAGGAGAATTAACTCTGATAGCTTGGTTGTTTAATAAGGTGTTTAAAAATTACTGTGCACTAGACGAGTGCCACACTCTACAGGATTAGATCAGTTATGGGACAGAATTGTACAATTCTACTTTTAACTTTCATAAGATGATTTTTTTCTTCTGTGCTATAGGTTTCTGCTGAGTTATCTTAGGTAACAGTTTAACTCCTTGGTGTTGGGTCGTTTGCTCCCAGCTGGGGTGACACTTGACTTCAGTTCTTCTTTTCCAAGTATGGGTCAGAATCACTGTTTAAGCTTTTGCCTCAGCTCCCTGGAGGAGGCTGTACTGTTTGCACTTGTTTATCTTGTGTATTTGCTCCCTGTGGTGGCTGTATCCACCATTGCATTAAATGTGAATCAAAATGTGGTTTCAACTTACAATGCACTGTGAGAAATAACTTGATGAAGTAGTGTGACATTGGAATTACAGCACAGTATGTAGGGTTTGTCCAAATGATGGCATGTGAGGAGAAGCTTGAAAGTTTGTTCTGCATTAGCCTTTTCCAGGTTTATTCCTGAAAATGGGTCAGCATGGACATCCATCGCTGAAGCCATGTGAAAGTTACCAATTTCTGTCACTCATATTAGCACAGCTTTTCATTAAAACCAGCTGTGTTGTGGATTGGTACTGGTACAATGAGAGATAGATTACTTTTCAAAAAGGCAGAGCAGAGCAACTGTTTATAAATCAAAACTTAGCTCTTTTGTTACATCTTGATCACATAAAGAAGTTTATTCAAGTTACCTTGTTTGTAGGGGAAGACAAATGATGGTATTTTAACCTCATACATTGTACCTTGAATCTAAGAAATGCCTACTGTTACTCCTGACAGTGACCTGCCAGTTAGAAAATATTTTCAGGCTTTCCTCTCCTTTTGCTTGTACCTGTGCTACTCTGCATAGGTACAAGCAAATTATTAAATTCTTCAAGTAAAGAAGACACAATCTGGCTTCGTGTCTGATAGTCAAGCATGAAAATACTGATTATTACTACATGCATAAGAAAACTCACAAACTCAAAACTAGCAAAGGCATGGAAACTAGTTGTAGGTATCTTTCTGAAGGAAAGCAGGACAGTTTAGGAGCAGCTATAAAATGCCTGTCCTTTTTTCTATGGGCTGGGGAATGTAGATGATCAGGTTAGTGAGGAGAATAGCTGAGACATTTGTGTTAAAAAGTTCTTGCTATTTTTAAGTATTCACCCACATCCGTGCCAACTTTGTCAGGTTTCGTAGCTGTCTTCTGGGATGTGAGATAAGCAAGAGCATACTTCTCTTCTCCTGCTTTCTTTGCTTGATTGTGAGAGCTTTTCTTGTTTTATGCTAAGTACCACTTTCTGTTGGAAGAATATCAAGCATCATGAATTGTTTCTGTAGGTACAACAGTAAAGCATAACAGCAGCTGTTGTTGGAGAAACCAAGGGTTGATTAACTATTGCTGATGATATCAGTTGGGCTTATCTGTACTAGAGGTTCAGTAATACAGGTTAGTGAATAGGTTGTGCAAATATGCTGTGATGTGTCCTATTTTATATGAAATAAATAAAATACTGCTTGGGAAATGGGAGCTCAGGAACCTGTTCCAGGTTTTGTGTATGGTGGGGAACCTGACTACTACATAGCAGAATAGTAGAAGAATGAACTTTTTCAACACAAATAATTGTAGGATAAATTTTTGCTGTTCATGGATTTTTCATGGCTCTACTCAAAGACCAAAGTGGTGATTCCAGGTGAAGATTTGGACTGTGTTTTTTCACTGTTCTATAACAGCTTATCCTAGAATGGTTTGGATTGAGAGGGACATTAAAGATCATGCAGTTCTGGCCCCTCTGCTATAAGCAGGGATGCCACCCACTAGACCAGTTTTCCCAGGACCTGATCCAGCTTGGCCTTCAACACTTCCTGGGATGGAGCATCAACAACTTCTCTGGGCAACGTGTGCCAGTGTCTCCCCACTCTCTCAGTAAAGAATTTCCTCCTAACATCTGGTCTAAACCTGCCTTCTTTCTGTTTTAAGGCCATTACCCCTTGTGCTGTAACTCCATGCAGTTGTAGGAAATCTCCAGCTCTCTTATAGGCCCTTTTTAGGAACTGTAAGGCTGCCCTAGGGTCTCCCTACAGCCTTCTCTAAGCTGAACAGCTTCCTCAGCCTGTCTTTATCAGAGAGATGCTCCAGCCTTCCGATCATCTGTGATCATCTGTTCATCTTTAAGAAAGACATGAGAAAGGTTTTGATTGTAATGCTAATTGCTGTTAATAGTTAACGGTATTATTCCATTGGAATAGATTTGAACCCTGGGTTAATCCAGCCTGAACCTGGTGGAGGTTGGAGTTTGAGTGCAGATGATTTCCGGTTGTAAGCAAGGCAAGGAAACAGCTATGTACCTTTTTAAGCATTGTTCCTGTGGGAGAGTGTCATACACATAAAACTTACCTGCTGAAGTACTGAGCACACTTGGGTTTAATCTCCTTAATTGGTAGAATTGGATTTTGATTTTGGGGGAGTTAGGTTGTTTTGTTTTCTTTCTAATTTATTTTCCGAAGTAAGTGTTTAAATGAATTACAGTGAACACATCATGACTTTCATGCTTTTGAGAGCTCAAGCATGCTAAAGTTAGGGTTGCTGCCCAGTGGCAAGGGCAAAGTGGCAGTGGCTGCTGCTATGTCTGTATCCCATCATGTTTAACCCCATTCCCTCCTCACCTTCCCATTGTATAAGCATAGGCTCTTGCAGTTTATGCCTCATCAGAGAACTCAGATGAGCAGAATATACCTGGTTAGGTTTGGCTGGTAACAGGTGACAGTTTCTACAACTCTTATTCTGGCTATAGGAGAACAGGCTGTCCCCCTCTGAATTTAAGACTGTTAATTAAAGAGGTTAACTGATAGCTTTTTATCTTTACAAGAATCAGCTATGAGAGTTGGCTTGTTCTGGTTCTGTGCTATTTGGCTGTGATGTTTTTACCGATGCTGAAAGCATAAAAAACCGTTACCATTGCAAGGAAGCAGTTGCTTCTTTGCTACTTGTATTTCCTAATGCTACTGAGACCTTCCAAGCAGAGCTCCCTCCTGAGATGCCCAGGTTATTTAAATTTATCATGGTATGTGGATGGTCTCCTGGCCCTTGATTCTTTTCTGAAATCTCTTTCTGCACCTGCTGAGTTTTGATATGGGGTGTTTTGGTCTCCTTGGCAGAAACAACTGCCTCTATTTTCTAGCTGAGAAAGGGCAGGTATCTGGCTTGTTCTGCTGTCCTCAAAGCTCTTCTTTCATAAGTATCTTTGGATCTTTTATTGAAAGCAAATGTGTCTTCTAAGGAATAGAAAAATCAGCATAAGCATACTTACATTGGTAATATACACACCTGGGCAAAATCAGAAAGCTTTTGTGTTTTTCCTTCTTCCCTTAATGAATGCTGAGGTAGCTGGAGGTTTGGGTTAGATTCCTCCAAGGTTGCAGTTTCTGCCATTATTCTTCCCAAGTTGATTTGCTCCACTGGCATTTCCCCCTCCCTCTGCTGCCCCCCCCAACACATATGGGGAGGAGAGGTGAAAGATAGTTTTCACAACCTCTGGGAGCCCTGGAGAGTGCAAGATAATAAAGCCTTCTGCTAGTCAGTCTGTTAGTCTAACTCTGGCATGCCTCTTTGCTAGAGAGTGACCAAGCTCTATGGACAGCTGTCCAGGTGTACCAGCACTGGTTTTGTCCAGGCATGGGACTAAGCTTTACCTCTGCCTTGAGTTTCTGTTCATTGTGCATTCCAGAACACCAGAACAGAAAGCATGTAACCTCCATGCTTGCTGGTGACGTGCACTAGGTTTGATGAGTCATAGCAGGCAGAGGCTTAATGCAGTGCAGTGTTTCTAAATGCATTGCTGAGATAAAATTGTTTCCTTTTTTCATTTACTCAATGAAGTAACAGGAGATGAAAAGACAAAAAGGGAGAGTTCTCCATGTTGATAATAGTTCACTTCTTGCAAAGGAGGATTTCAGTATTAATTTGTTTTTCTAAAAGTAATTTTCTATAAATCCTATCCCTATGTGGTGAGGAAAAGTAAAATCTGTTTCTCTTGATATCAGATCTATGGGAGCAGGTATCATCTAGTTCTGTGGAAGAAAAAAGGAGTAGAACTACATGTCACCCTGTCAAATGAGAAAGCAAATTAAGAGGTCTTTAAGAAAAAGGTTTGGTTGAGTTTAGACGCATTCTGAAGAATATCTTTCTAGTTTATCCTCAGAGAATTTTAGGAGAGTTGTAGATATGACTGTGGAGTGAAAAAGCAGTTTGAATGGGAAGCAAAAAAATGGTGTGGGGTTTTGCTTCAGCAGCCAAGGACAGTTTTGCCAGTTAAGGTTTTGGGTTGTTTCTGGGGCTAAAGCCACTCTGGTCTCTTCCCACACAGGTGGTGCTGGCTGTGACCCTCGCTGGTGTGTAGCTGCACCATTCCACAGTGCTCCTGGGGACATGGATGTGTGTAAGTGTGCTCCTGACAGTGGTCCTCAGAGTTATGAATGAAGCTGGAGTCTCGGCCTCTGGCTGAAGTTATAAAAACTAGATGACCTTTGAGAATTTAAGTTCATGCTGTGTTTAAATATGCTTTGTAAAGCATTCAGAAGACTTGCTTTTGGAGCAGAAAGGTCAAACCTTTGATGTGCTGGTGGTGGTTGGATGCAGTTATATATACTTAGATTCCCTCCCAGCTTCTTGCTTTTGAGTGTCTTTTACCTGAAGGATGAGGGACTAGCAAGTACTTCAGAGGCCCTGAGACTTTGCTTCTGTTTGTGTCTTTTTTGATGTTGACAGTGTGGTAATTAATGCAAAACTAATTGAGAACAAATTGTTGTCAAAACTAAAAGAGGTGGTGTCTGCTCAGGCCTGCAGTGTTTGTGCCTGAGTGACTCTCTCTGAATGTGAGGTGGAGCAGGAATCACGGCGTCATTGTCACGGCTGCATCCGCAAGTGTGGTACTTGTGAAAGGAGAGCAAAGACTCAGAGGACATGTGAAGGGGAGCATCCTCACAAACCCTCTCAGGGTTGGTCTGTGTGAGCTCGTGACACAATAGAAAAGACTTCAGTTCAACTTTTCTTAATAATAAATGGCCTTTAGATGATCTTGATGACAGCTCAAATAAATAATTTTGAACGTCTTCTGGATCCTTTTGAGGACAGTGATACATGCCCTGATAAAGGCTAGTGAAGCCCTTCCCTCTTGAGGAGAGGAGTGATGACTCTTGAGTGATGTTATAGATGGTTGTCAGAGAAGATGGTGGAGCAATTGAATGAGACAGACATTCAGGAAGTAATTTATTGCAAGTCTGTTGAGATATAAATTAAAGAGGGAATAAAAGTGAAACACCCCATGGAGTATGGTTTGTGAAGTAATGAACGGCAAGAAGTTGTGTGAAAATGTTCTGTGGAGGAGGTGGCACACACAAAACAGAAGATGTTCTTTCTCTCTGGTAGTGATACAACTTAAGTAGCTCCTGAACTAATTACTCTTAAGTTCTGGCTGTTTATTCTTGTTTGTCTTGCAGCAACACTGGGGATTTGCACCGTTTGAGAGTAAGGAGGGAGGATGAATGAACTGAAAAAGAGAATGTATTTCACAGGATTTTTTTTTTTTAAGAATTTTGATGGAGAATGCCAGGATATCACTGGCACAAATCAGAGATCCAGACTGGGGAACTAAAGCTGCAAAATGCATTAAAGGCAGGTGCAAAATGTGTAGTAAAAGTTTGAACTTTGGTTGGCACTTCTTCAGTCATGTATACTTGGATTTCATTTGGTTAGTACTTACCATTGTGGAGTTCTGAATCATGGTGATTCCTTCAAGTTTTTTCCACAAATTATTACTGTTTTTTTAAAGACAATAAATTCATAATGACACTTTCCAAATGTACAAGAAAAGTAATTCTTCACTGCTTTGTAACTTACCAGTGAAAATGAAAGAAAAGTTTCCAGTGAACTAGAAAGGAATAGGATTTTGCTTATAAATAAAGGGAATTTTTTTAATGCATAACTTGGTAGTTTACAGGGGATAATGTGGCACACATTAGATTTCTCTACAGAAGTGTATATTTGGCATGGCCATGTTCACTTTCAGCTTTAAAAAGGGCAATTAATTAAGCATGTGCGTCTGAACTAAGAGTGAAGTTTCAGTTAGAAAATGCTTGTTTGTAGATATATGTTATAAAATAGAATGGCCCCTTCTTTAAGGAATATAGCCACAATACAGCAGTGCAATACAGCCTGCAAATGTTACATTACGTCCAGCATGGGGTATAAATGACAGGTATAAATCAGTGCTTTTCTGGTCTAGTTTGAACTTTGCTTTCTGTGTAGTTAGCAAAGATTTCCTTTAAAAGAAGGCTCAGGGTGTGGAAATTTTCTGACTTAAAGTATAGTGTCATCTGTTTCTGTTTCCTGTTGGTGGTATCATTGCTTTCTTGGGTAGTGAGTTAATCAGTGTAGAGCCTGTGTGTGTCCTGTCTCTGTTCCCCCTGCCCTTTCTCCTCTCTACCCCCTGCCAGTAGAAACGCTTTCAAAATAAAATGTCAGGAATTGGCAGGGGGAGGTACATACTGTTCTCCTGATAATTTAAATGTTACCTTTCTTTAGGATGAAAGGCTAGAGCCTTCTTTCTCCTTCTGAATTGTAAGCAGAGTAGCCCCTCCTGAGATGCTTTACAGAAGTGAAGCACAGCTGAGTATAAGAGCGGGATGCTGCCTGACATTTAACAGTGCTGCAGCTCAGCTGCTCTTAGATATGAGTCCTTCCTCATGCTGTGAAAATACACCATGCTGTTCTGTATACTGAGGGTTCTGAATTTCTTCATACACAGTGGTTTTCTTAAAACTTGGGGAGGGGGGGTGACATTGTGAGAAGCTGATATTGAAGGGATAAGGCTCTTCAAAATAAAAAGAAAATTAAGGAAAATAATAAAACTAGTTATTTGAACCAATGTCATAAGAGATTGTTTTGTTTTTCCTTTCTCATTCTGTAGCATGTCCCGAGTCCATGGCAGCAGGTAGCCTGACAGGCTTCCTCTAAAGCTATACTTCAATCAATTGCTGATGCTAGTGCACAGAGATGGACTGTTTTGGTAGGACAAGGCTCCATTGAAGTTCCTGCTAATAAGCAAGCCTGCTCTGTTCACTTCAGTTCCATTCAAAACACAGGAAAAGGCTCAGTCTTTGCCAAACGTGAAAAACTGAAACTATTACAGAGGTTAAAAATTATTTATTTCAAGTGGATGTAAAACATATTTTCAAAATAAACACTAAAACCACACCTGACTCTTACCACATATATTAATCATATTCTGTGTGGGCATGAAGTGCAGAAAATGTTGAGCTTTGTATTCCTTGATTTTATAAATGCAGGTTTGTTCTAACTAGCATTTAATATAAGCAATGCTTAAGTACTGTCAGATACAATGCACTTTCTCATTATGTAGTGCTATTTCATTGTAGCTTAGTTTACTCCTGGCAGAAAGATATGGCTCTTTTAATACCTCCCTAATGGTTAATTTTTTTTTAAATGATGTAGTCATAGGTGGGTGGGATTAATTTGACTATTTGGTTCTAAAGCATACTTATACTTGTCTAAACAAAAGCTGATACTAATCCAAGTGCAATAGCTTTTTATGTTTCTGTAGCAAATTGTTCTCTTAGTTCAGGGTGCTTGTATTCAGTGGTGCTGTACTGACTGTCATCTGCTTTTTAAGTACATCTCCTTGATGCACTGGGTGATTCTTCTGAGAACCGTCCAGTGGTCTGTATGCTTGGTTTCAATTTTACATGCTGCTACAGGTAAATCAGTGTCCTACAGGTATAAAATGTTGGCATTCCCCAGCATGCAGTATGTGAGGTTTGGGGAATTTTTTTGTTCTGGTTTTTTTTT
>VYXD01006564.1:567466-626729 GCA_013397195.1 Hylia prasina
TTTTTTTTTTTTTTTTTTTTTTTTTTTTTTTTTTTTTTGTTTTTTTGTTTGTTTGTTTGTTTGTTTGTTAATGCCTTTGAGTACATACTCCTGTTCTTACACTCATCTATATAAAAGCCATACTGAGTCTGGCATTGTTTGCATGTGGCAGAGCTCTGCCCATCTTTTAGAGGTGGAAATGAAATGTGGGGAATTTCCCTCCTAAAAATGGGTGTATTTTTGGGAAGCTGCTTCTCCACCGTACTGCAGATAGATTTGCCTCCATCCTGACCTGTCTGTGCCTTGAGTCGAGGCTGCTCTGGGCACCATGGCAGTGGTACCTTGCTGAGGTGTTCTCCACCGTGCTGTGGTCTGAGACTCACTGCTAACATCCACACCTGGCATTTCTGTCTCTAACATATACCTAATCTCTTTGCTCTCCTGAGTCTTGGCTATGTTGCTGAGAGAACAGAGGTAGTGCAGTAGGAATTTTTCTGAAATCAGTATAAACCTTGGGTTTGATACCATGTTGTTTTGACTCTTCTGATCCTCTGGTTCCTGACTGAATTATCATTCAGTTAAGAGTCCATGTGGCTCAGTTGCTGAAGCGACAACGACTGGGTTGCATTGTGTTGCCTTTTAGGGTTTTGCCCTCCTTTTTTAGCTTAAATACTGCATTAGTGGAGTCTTTGTGTCTCCTGGTACCACTATGCAGCAACAAGATCTGCATCCAAATCTGAGTTGTTTCTGTCTTATTTAGTGTATTGTTTGGCAGGTTTCTCTAATTGAACATGCTAAAGAATAAGCAGTGTGGGGAAATCAAACTTGCCAACCTTCAAATAGTAATTCCTGGAAAGAGGTGCTGGTTTGCACCCTTTTTCTCTTCATGGAGATACTCAATAAGGAAGGAGTTGAGTTGGTGGTTAGCTGCACTTGTGGACTCACTTGGTTCAAGATTACTTGAGGCAGACACAAACATGTCCTACCTGGGTCCTTGCAGACTCTCAAGATCCAGCAGAGTGTATTAACTTGGGCTCACTGCCAATCCGCATGCAACTCTGGTGCTCCCAGACCAAGCAGGATCTGCTGCTTTGGCATGGAGTCCGAGCAGTTAAAGCCTGCTAAGCGTGAAGGGTGCAGATCTGGGTCCAGCACAGTTCTTGGGTCCAGGAGCTCTAGAAACACGCTGTGGGTATGTGAACATAGGGATCAACTTGGGAGCACCAGGACTCATTAGATCAGCAACAGTTTCTGCCTGTTAACCTCAAGTTTGTTTGTCTGGTTTTAGTTTGGTTTTTATTAAGGTTTTTTAATGTTGTTGTTGGGGTGCATATTTTTATAAAACTTTAAACTCTTGAATTCTGGGGAAATATATTAGCTTGATCAGCCCCAAGCTCAGCTAAAACTTCCTGCATGTGCAGTATGGCATGTAAGGAGCTTCTTGAAAGCAGACTGCAGAGGCACTGAGTGTACTGAGCAGGAACCAGCTCAGGATTCCTGAGTCAGAACTGCTGATCCTAAATTGACTTAGTTTCTCGGTGCTGTGAGTCCCATGTCTTTTTGCAGTGAAACAGTTGCAAATGTTTCCATTGTCTGCTTTCTCACAGCCTTTATGAGCCGTGACTGTCGTGCACTGGCCATTACACCCAAAATATGGCATACTGGGTGGACATTTTTACTTAGGACTTGTATTTGGTTTTGTGGTGTATGTAGCCATGGTACATACACTGAGAGAATATGTTTAATAACTGCAGTTGTCAGGGTAATTAGCTTTTCCATTTGGATTTGAAAATGCTCTCTGGAAAAATTGCAGTGTGCTTGGTGTAACTCCACCAAGCACAAATTAAATAATTTAAAGACGATATGCTAGGTAGTCCCTGGATTGTTATGGTATTTGACATTAATTTTCCTCACAAAATTCACCAATATTTGCTTAACTTTTCCAAGCAAAAGGTCATACAGCTTTACGTTTTTTAATATACCTAGGTGCAGCTGGGACAAGCGGATATAAAATGCCCCATCACAGAGTGCAGCGAACACCTGGATGAAACAACTGTCCTCTATAACCTGCCCCATGACGACATCATCAAGTATAAATACTTCCTGGAACTCAGCCGCATTGACTCCAGCACCAAGCCATGCCCTCAGTGCAAGCACTTTACAACCTTCCGGAGGAGAGGCCACATTCCTACCCCTGCCAAATTGGAGAACAAATACAAAGTGAGCATGCTTGCCGGGGCTGTGGGTTAGATGGCACTGCAAAAGTAGGACAACTTTTGGTGAGCATTAAATGAACTTTTTTGTTTCACTGGAGCTGTGTGCAAGCTGTGATTAGGAATGTGAACCTGTAGTACATCACTGATTAAGTACTTAAATTGACTTCTAACAGTTCAAGCAGCCGAATTCTTCAGCCTGTATTTTTTTTGGTAGGTGGCATAATTTTGTCCTGAGATACATTTTAATTTAAAAAGTATTTTCTTTCTGACATGCAAATAATATGGTCACTGTCAGAAGAGACTGGGAGAGGGAAGTTACCACTATAACAAATAATTTTAGGCACACAACTTTTAAGTTTTCCCTGAAACTCTGTGTGAGTGAGTTTTGGGCATTTATGATGTTAGGCTGTTGGCTTTTCTTCTTCCTTAGTGATAGAGCTGTTTTCTGTCCTGCATGTTAGTTCTTATTTCTTCACTCCCTTACCAGAGGTTATATATTACTGTAGTCTCATCATTCACAATGCAGAACTTGCAGAAATAAAGGGGAAAAAAAATTTCTACAGCATTTCTTTTCATAGGAGAGTTTCTTATACTGTGATTTTAATCAAAGATAAAAAGCCATGACTTATTATAAGCTTTGAGCTGCAGAAAGTCCATCTAAGTTCCAGAAGACAATAGTTGTCTGCAGCACCATGTTCTGTGATAGTTTTCCATCCGGTTAGTAGATTTGTTGTGGTTAATTTCATGACTGAGCTGGCCTTTCCTAGACAAACCAGTTCTCTTCAGTAGGAGTTTAGATGACTGTTTAGATAGCCCTAATTACACAGCATAAGATTCAGCCCAGTATGAAGATTAAAAGGTGGAAGGTTGTGTATTCATTGGAGTTGAAAAGTTGGTAAAGCTATTTCTGAGTTATGAGCTATTTGTGCATATCTCTATAGGGCATGAATTACATGACACACTCTCTTGGACTCAGTGTTTTCAAATTTTTTGTCATCTTACATTGAGGTGGAAAAAAATTGAAACTGCAAGTAAAATTCCTTGTGCCCAAAGCTATTCTCCTTCACCCATCTACTTCATCACCACACACCAGATATAATCCAGGGTAGATCAGATCTTGTGATGCTTTGGCAGACACCTCTCCTAAGATTTCAGAGACTGTTAATGTCCCACAAGTGTGGGTCGTTGGTGGTGCAGCTGTTGTATGACAGGCCTGCCAGATCTGAGAACATCCCTCAGAGCATAGCCAGTGCTCTTTCATCAGTTAAAATGTTCCCAACTGCCCTACAAACCGTGATAGGAGGGAATGGGAGACTGTGTGATGTATAGTGCAAGCCAGGAGTGGTTCACTGGTCATGTGGTGGTTCAGTGTGTGTGTACCTGAGATCTGCAGAGCTTAAATCTCCTGGCAACAGACTTTGGCAAAATCTATCCTTTGCACTGAGCCCAGGTGTTGTGTGCAAGAATGTCTAGTTGATGCTAGTCAGGAATGTAATTGGGAAAATGCTGGCAAGCAGTATGAATGATGGTGGTCCACAAGGCTTCAAGCATGCTCCTTGAACCTCAGCTGTTTTCTGGTGTAGATAGTTTTAGTGATTCAAGCTTAGCACAAGGAGAAGTTCTGTTGCAGGGAGAAGGTTTAAAAAGATGACTGTATATGACATGGAGTACATATGAGTAATTTACATACACACATAACTGTCAACCATTATTATCTGTTTTCTTAGGTTTTCATGTGATTACATGTACACTCTGTGTCTTGAGTTTTAGGCTGTTTGGAGGCAAAGACACATTTTCTTTTGTGTACAGCATAGGAGACATCTGACTGGAGGCTTTTGAGGCTGCCCCATTCACACGCAAGTTATAGAAACAGCAATTGCACCAGATGAGTTCTGCACCAGCACTGCAAGTGTTGGCTTCAAGAGAACTGAGTCATGTGTGGGGAACACATAGGCACAAGCCTGCTGGGAGGATCACAGCAGAGCCAGTACACCCACCTTTATACACTGGAAGGTGAAAGCACTCTAAAATCCAAGACTTCATTTGAACTGATACTTTAAAACTGTTAAAGTCATTTCTAAAATTTTGATACAGTATTTAAAATTGCAAATAAAATGGAAATTTAAAGAGGCAGCAAAGTTATAAATTAGTCTTTCTTGTTATAGCTGATTTGTGTCAGCTAAGCTGATCTAGGTCCAGCAGTTCAATTGGCTGAGATTCAAGTCTTGGTGTACTAAGCCTAGAAAGTTAACATGTATGTTGAGGGAGAAGGAAGGGAAGAAAATGAGAACTTCCTATCCAAGCCTTTCTTCTACCATTGGTGCCGCTTAAGACCACACAGAACGGCAAGAGAACTATTTAATTTTCTATATAAAATATTTTTAGCACAAATGGATCCAGAATTAACTCTGAAAATTTCCTTGGCCCCTCTCATATGTCCTGAATTGAGAGTGTAATATGGTTACAGACAAAACCCTAACAAACCTTTGTTCAGAGCTGTTATGCAGAAGTGCAGTGGAAATGGGCAGAAATTGAAAAATTGCTGGTTGAGTTCCTATGCATGGAACAGGTAAAGGTGGAAGGTGAAAGAGTGAGTAAAAAGACTTGTTCTATGAGGAAGCTCTGGCTTTTGCCTGTTAAAGTTTATTTTTTGACCTGCCACTTGACATCTGAGGAGCAGATCTCTGCGAGATTCATAATGGGGTTTTCTTGTTCACTTCTGTCAAGAAATACATGGCACGTAAAAGGAGGACATGAGTGTTTGTGTTTGCAAATGTAAATGTTTTTTCAATGCAGTTGTTACACAAACTATCTTTTTTCTGAACTACTAAAGTATTTCTGAAAGTTGTTCTAGAACTAGCAGGAATTTGTACCAGCAGAGATGCTGTAATAGAGTTGATCTGTTAGCTCCCCACTTTTGGATCAGATTTTAACTTTAAGTGGCAGATATCTTCGTGGCTATACATCTCTTCAATCTACCTTGAGCCTCAGCTGCTGCCAGTGTGGTGATTTTGCTGTTCTCTCCGTCCTTGCTCTCAGCTGTTCATTCCTGCCAGCCTGCTTTTGCTTAGGTTGATGTTTTGGTGTCACACTGTCTCACTGGGAGCTAGATCAAAGATCAGCCCTAATGGGGTACAAAATTTATTTGTTTTGTTGTTGCTTATTTTCAGCTGTTTCAAGAGAGAGGATGGGTTGATGATGAGAAGGATGTTGTTTTGGCTGGAGCCCATATTTCTTTTCAAATAAACTGACAATATCTGCAGCTAGAGACTGTAATTTATGTAATCAGTTAATTGCATAATTAATTTGGCCATCCTGTTATATAGCTACTGTTCCACCAAGCAGCAGAAAATCCCACTAAGCTTTTTGTACCTTCAGGTTCTAGGAATACTTTTCATGTGCAATCAGTTCTGCTACCATCAGATCACACTGAGTTGTGTTTTGTGTTGAAGTTATCTATCACTTTTAGAAAGTCTTTTCCTGTGAGGTGAGGAAACTGATAGATAAAGTAGCTTGCAGTAAAGAGTCTTGCTATGAAAATGGAAAATGTTAGCCTCAAAGGTCAGTGTTTCAGAAAGCTGAGAACCAAGAGAGTTAGGACACAAAGTTGTGCAATCTTTTCTATTTCAAGGGAGGCTGATCTCCAGATGGCATAGAAGTTTGTGTATATGCCCATCCTCTCAATTCTAATCAACAGAAAGAGAAATCATAAAATAAGTGAGGAAATGTTTGTGTGAGGAAAAACATATTTGAAAAAACACAAGGTTAATGTTTTGTTTTGCAGATACAGTTTTTCTGCTTTGCTGGACTATATTTACTGGTTTGAAATCATATGTAGATAGTATTTCTGTGTCCCTGCTATGGTGATTTCATGCATAACTAATGAAGCATGAATCAAATAATATTTGACTTTTCTTTCAGAAAAGCAGAGAAAAAGTGGAATAAAAATGTGAAAGACTGCTGTAATTGCCCTGTTCTGTTTCTGTTTCTTAAGCACAGGGGCATCACACTGCATCCAAGTTTAAATGGTTTTAGGGGTTTGTTTTGCAGCCACTAGTTCCAAGAAAAATAAAGTTCATAGCTACCTAAAGGTCATAGTTTTCTTTGCTTGCTTCAGTTATGCTCAGGAAGCACTGAACCCACAGAGAAGTGAAATGGCCCGTTCAAAATATAAAAACTATTTACAAGTTCAGTTTTGAGGAAGGTGCTGTCAGGGTGACAGGTGGAAGAGGAAACTGGTAATGAAACATAGAGTTCTCACTAGTTCAGTTAGGGCCATTTGTGGTAAGAAATGTTATTTTGAGTTCCTGTGGTTATAGTCTCATCCTGTATTTCAGTATTTTCTGATTAATGTATTTAGAAACACCTGATGTCAGTGTGTGTATGTAGGTTTAAATGTATATTCTGGTGGCTGCTGTATTGCTTTCACTTATGTATTTGCTTTAATAAAAAGATAGAGTGTGCAATTAATTTGTCAGCTATTCATCAAAACACAAACCAAACAAAAAACCCACAGAACTTGTGTTTTAAATTATGTTGCCTTTTTTTTAAGGAAGAAGCTCTGACTTGCAGCTTCCTGACTTGTTCATTTGGGTTTGTAGTTTTTAACAACCGTGTTCTATCTCAAATGTCTGAATATTGCAACTGATAAAAGTTTTCAGGTTGTAGAACACTTACTTGTGGCTACATGCTCCATCTTTGGCTGAGGCATAATAAATACTGAGTCCTACAGTATGATGCTTGCTATAATCTGTCTTCCCAGCAGTAGGACACTGTGGCATGTGTTGTTGAAAGACGTAAATTCAGTGCTGGGAGGGAGTGGGGAAGAGAAAGGGAAAAAGAAGGATATGGAGATATGGGTTAGGATAGGTTGGATGACTGTCTTGTGCATATTGGTTTTTAAAGTATTGTGGAAACATTGATCAGTGCTCTGTGTTAGTTTGGTTAGTAGCAATATATATGTCATTATTTAGGTTCCTCAGAGCAGGAAATTTCCTTTCTTTCAATCTGGTTTTGTTGGGAGAATTCATCTGGGAAGCAGAGATGCAAGTTCGTGTATTTTCATTGATTCAGTATCTTGGTCACTGGCTCATTATATTTGAGAAAGGGCACTGTTTTGTATTGTTTTTGTTTTATACTTTATCATGGCCTTGGACAAATTTTCAGGTAAAAACTAATAATGTTTGTAATGCACATGTTTCAGTCCTAATGTGTTGTTTCCCTTTAAACAAGATGTAGCGATTGCATGTGTAAATAATTTTGGCTAGCCCCAGCAAAATATGTAAGGGAGATCAGAGCACCTACTTTGGACTCTTAATTGCAAGTCAAGAAGCATAATACCAATTGTCATGACTCAACAGGAGGGCACAGCAGCTGGTGGGAGTGAGAACTTGAGAAATATGTTTTGGGGACTTCACATGGGACTACACTCTAGGATGTAGTTTTCTGAGAGGCACCTCCACACCATGCATGGTCAGCACAGATGTTTCTGTGGTTTGGTGCTGAACCAAGTCTGGTCACAGATATAACCAAAACCCCTTGGTTTGGCTGCTTGAATTCCTCAGTCCTGTCCATCAGCTGGGTGCAAAGCCAGGGCAGTGCCAGACATGGACTGCAACTGGAGATGGTGGACAGGGCTCAGCAGTTGCTTGAGAGGCTGAGATGTTTTGCTGCCAAGCACAGCAGAAGTGAACATGTTGCAGGAGCCTGGATGTGCCTGAGTCTAATGTGGCTTCTAGATCTTGCCTTCCTTAGTCATGATCCAGGTTGGAGGCCTGTCTTTCATCAGATAAGCAGCTGCAGTGTGCTTCTGTTTATTACTCCTGCAAACACAGCAGCTGGTGTAGCTTTTCAGAAAAAAAATAAGCAGGCTGTGAAAGAAGACATGATGACGATGGTACCTGTTTGACACAATGATTTAAAACTGAGGGAGTAGAAAGAATAGATCCTTTCTCAGTTTGAAAATGGCTTGTGGGTTTTGCCATTAGGTGTGGTCTGTAGCAAGTGGGCTGTTTGGCACAGCCTCAGCTTGCCTTGACGCAATCAAGAGCAAAAGGAGGTGCCTGACTTCCTGTTGGTAGTTGTGGCTCTTGGATGAGGGCCTCGCTCATGGCCCCTTTTCCCAGGACCATTTCTAATATAAGCTTCATAACCCACGCCGAGTTCTGTAGACCCCCTTCAGACGGCCAAGTACTTTCTGTAATAGCCTTGGCAGTGCAGTTTATTCCTAGAAAAAGACAGATCCACCGTACTGAAAATGGTTAGCTAATTTTTAGGAGTTCTCACAAATGTATTGGAGGCAATTGAATAAGCTTTCTGGATTCTGCCTTTTGTCCGTTGAGCCACACAATCACTTTGGGAAATGGTGTCTGTGATTAAACACAAGCTGCTTGTGCTTCATTTGATTGAGACCTTTCCCAGCTTTAGCAATTACTTCTGTATTTTCTCTTGTTTAAAAAGGCAAAGAACAAGCTACCTTCCACAACTTCTTGTGTTTTTAAAACAGAGCCTCCCGAAGATGTTAGACCTTTGCTGGGCAGCTGTTCTCTTAATTGGAGAGCAGTGGTTTTAAAACAGGCTTTCTGGTTGTATCAGCACCCAGCTTGCAAATGTGTGGTGTTTTCTCATTTATACAGATCCAGTGTCCATCTTGCCAATTTGTCTGGTGTTTCAAGTGCCACTCTCCCTGGCATGAAGGTGTTAACTGCAAAGAATACAAGAAGGGAGACAAGCTGTTACGTCACTGGGCCAACGAAATCGAACACGGGCAGAGGAATGCCCAGAAGTGTCCAAAATGCAAGGTGAGCTGCTCTCCCTTGGCTTGCAGGTAGTGGCTTCAAACTGTTCCAATATACATTTAAAATAAATATTTGTAGCTTCTGCACAGCATTGGAAATGAACATACTGTGCAGTTTCTTGTTAATGACCCATTGAGAAAAACAGGTCAAGTTTTTTTGCTGGTTTCTGCACTGGTTCTACAGAATGTCTGCATGGAAAAGAAACATTATGGAAGTTATTAAGAAGGGGCTTTGATGTATGCTTAGAATGCTAGAAATGTTTGGGTTAATTAATTACTGAATAAATTAATCCCAGAATAAAGCTTTAAAGAAATGGAAAGCTTTAGGGAAACACAGTGCCTTTTGTCAGGTTTTCCAGAGAGTTTGAGTGTATTCAGTGTCTGAATAAGGCTGGAAATACTTTGTCAACAAGTTAACTAAGGGAAACTAAGACTTGGCAAAACTGTAAGTTTTGCAGGAGTAAATGTTACTTCTTCACAAGCTGTACTTCAGGGTGGGACTTCACAGGCCATGCACCTCGAGTGCTGTGTCCAGTTCTGGGCCCTTCACTTCAAGAAGGACATTGGGGTACTGCAGTGATTCCAGAGAAGGGCAGCAGAGCTGGTGAAAGGTCTGGAATACAAGTCCTGTGAGGAGTGGCTGAGGTGGCTGAGGTTCCCCCTGAGCCTCCTTTTCAGCCTTTTCACTCTCCACAACCACCTGAAAGGAGGATGGAGCCAGGTGGGGGGTTGGTCTCTTCTCTCCCAGGCAACCAGTGACAGGACAAGAAGGCATAGCATCAAGCTGCACCAGGCTGGACATCAGGAGCAATTTCCTTCCAGATTGAAATGAGTCACCAGCCCTGGAGGTGTTCAAGAAGTGACTGGATGTGACAGTGCCATCAAAGGTTGGAGTTGGTGATCTCAGAGGTCTTTTCCAACCTAGATGATTCTCTGAAGTCTTTCTCATTATTAATTTTCAACACTGAAATGCGGTTCCACACCCTAAAAATGTCATCAATCCCTTCAGAGATGAGAAGTGTTTCCCACTACTCAAATGAGATGCAACAGCCCTGCACACCCCTGCTCGGAATGCCCTTAATGAAGGCTGCTCTTAAATTTGTTCACTATTTTTTTTTCACAGCTACTAACAAAGTAGTAAGTCAAAGCTGGACTGTTTTGTAGAAAATGAATATTAAATGGGAAGATTTACCTATAAACATACAAAGTATATGTCACACTTTGAGCCTTACACTGTGCAAATAAGAAAATGTTCATGAGTTTAATTAGTATTGTATTTTGGTCTTTGAGCAATAAATGCCATAGCTTGAAATTGAAAGATTTCAAAACACTGAGCAAAATTGGAAAGCTCTGAAATCAGCAGCTGGTTGTTCACCCTTCCTCCAGCACACGTGTGACCTTTTAACAAAGTTGTTGCAGCTTGCTTTTTGGTAAGAGTTGATCGGTTTGAGTCAGTTCTAAAAATGTTCGCTTTCTGGGAAGTCTTAAAGTAAAATACTTTGTTCCTTTTAGTGTGGGAAGAAGTATGTGTTTTGATTTTAGTTGTTTGACTTGTGTCCCAGGTCAGATTTTATAATGAGAATGATATACCTTGAAATAAATTGTCCAAAAAATTAAGGAAGTGGACTAAGCAAAAAAAAATGAATGTGGAAAAACGGGAGTAATAGGAAGGCTGATGGCTGGAAGAGAAAGGAACTAAAACTGCAAAGTCTAACATACAGCCTGAATAAGTAAAAATTTTAAATGCCACATTTAAATATTCAACTCTTTTTACCCTCTCGTAAAGAAGAGGCTAAACACTTGAAACTTACATGGCTTGTTACTAATTCTGAAGCACGAAGTTGCATGAGTTTGGCTGCTAATTTAAAAAATACTTGAGGTTTCTTTTCTTAATCAAAGGAAAATAAAACCTCCTACATGGTGGGAGGCAGTATGGAAACTTAGGAAACCAGCACAGAAAAAGAACCTCTGTTAAGTCCTTCCTGGTAATGTGGCACTGTAAGTGGATATTGAAGAGGGAATTCAACCTTTTATTAAACTGTGTTGTTACCTCAACTCTTGATACTTTTTTCTTCGGAAGTGAAAAAAATTCTTCCTGCCTACTTTCTCAGTTTATTTTTAAATCAAGTCTATAACCTGCAAGTAATCAAAAGTACCACTTAGCCAGCAGTTAGCTCAACAAATACATCTTTGAGTAGTTAAAAAAAAATACATCTTAAGCAGTATTCTTCATCAAATCTTTAGTAGGTATTTGGGCAAGTGGGGATAAGCAATCTGACAGTCACCAATTTGAAGTCAGGAGGATTACATCTCATACTTCTCTGCCTCTCTCTCCCATCCATCCCTTCCTCCAAAACCTGTGTATAAAAAAACATTGAATCAGTTGATAATCCTATTTCCAAACAAAATGAAGAGTGACAGAGAAAATAATTTGGAACACACTATTTGATTTATCCATGTTGTAGGTGCACAGAGGCAATGTTTCAGGTGAAAACATACTTTATTTTTAACCTCTTTCATATTTTGGTTGAAAATTGGCAAACAGATTGAGGGAAAGTCAGTATTAAATTGTGCCTAAAGCTATTAGTATTTCATCTTTACACTAAAACTGCAATGAATGGAAGTTAAAGGTAGAAACTTAAGTAGAGGCACTTCTTTGCTGAAATAATATGTAAAATTACTGGTAACTTCCAAAGTGTGATAGTGATTACAGTGTAAACTGTAACCATATTTTACAGATAGCTTCTGGAGATAATTATTTATACACAGAGATACACATGACTCTTTTTAGCCGTACCATGGAGAAATCGATTGCATTATCTTGTCTGGGCATGCAGGTGAGGAAAGTCAAAACACACTTAATGGGGTGTGTGTATACAGAGGCAGATCCTCAGGCAAATATGAGTATTTCAGTTATTTAGGTAAGTGATTTCAAAGAATATAATCCTTTGTAATGTGAATATAGTGGGGACTGTTACATAAGCTTAAACTTGACTACTTTTTCCTGTAGTTGGATACAGTGTTAACACATCTAATAGGAATAGCTTATATTTACCTGGTTCCCTCCAAGATGTGTTTGCATAAGATAATAAAAATGTTGCACACTGTCCATATGCTTAATTATAGAGTCATGTTGTGACTGTGTGTCAGTACAGAAGTATGGAAAAATGGTACTTTTTAAAACTGTATCTTAAATTTATTTTGACTTTTTTCTTAATTTCCTTTTCCAAATTTACTAATCACTATTTTGAAAGTCAGTATAGATCATTTTTCTCAACAAGACTTATCCAAAAAGTGCTGATCTTGTTCTAGAGTAAGTTGGCTGATAAGTGCAAATTTGCTACATGTTACTGGATTTCATTTGCCAAAATCTATTACATTGTTTGTCTTTCCCCACTACTGTTTTAAGGGGTTATTTTTTACAATTTCTTGGTATGTTTGCAACAAAATGCTTTTGTTTCCACAAGTGTTTTTACAGTACAGCAAGCCAAGGAAATACTCTTAGGTTGGTGTTACCTTACCACAGGTTTCCAAGCCAACACTCTATGAGGAAACGCTACATAGCAGCTCTAGCTTTGAAGGCTTTGAACAGCAGCAGAAATTTAAGAACAAGCATGTCAATGCAAATCAAGGAGTGTGTACTTCTTATCTGTTCAGATTCATAAGTGTTATCAAATAACTCAGGGCATAGTTTATGGAAGCACTCTGCAAATTAATTCTCATCCTCTGGAGGGAGGAGAGTCCTTATTTGTATACAAAGGGATAAAGTTGTGCAGGTTTTCTTCAGGGGTGGAGGAGACATGGCCATTCATCCTCAACTCTTGGCAGCGATTTCCCTGGATTTCTGTGAGAGGGCATGTAATATGCAGAGAGGGCAAAACGAGGGTCTGAAATAGCCACTGTGCTACTTCAGTTGTCTACTTGAGTCTGCGAAGTGGATGTGTCTGCCCTTGGTGTGTAGTTTGCACGGCTGTTGTTCTGGAAGCTATTCTTGGGATTCTGAATGGCAAAACCTTCCCCTGGAAGGTGAGTGTACATCTTTGGTTTTGAACAGGTCGTGCGTGTGGGATGGAGCCTGTAGGTTCGACTGAATGCATGTAGGCAGAAATGGGCTTGCAGTTGCCGTGCTGCAGGGGAGCCTGCAGTCACACTGCAGGGGCCCCCACAGCCGGCAGCATTCCTGGCCCTGCACATTCCCCCGGCTGCCTCTTGTGCACCGTGGTGCTCTCAGTGCAGCAGGAGCCCTCCTGATATCTGAGCCAGCCGTGATCGCTTTCTTAGCCTATGGATTTGTAATCCATCTCTGTCACTGGATTATCTGGAGGGCACAGAGGCATGCCCATGTGAACTGGAGATGAAGTTGATCTGGTGAGATGTCATGTCTTAGGCTTGAAAACCGCCTGACAAAATGATACAAAGTTCACCTGGCATTGTCAGTCTGCAAAGCATGTGATAGGGAGTCCAAGCCCTGCATCTAAGGTTTGTAGGGTTTTTTGCTTTGTTTTTTTAATCAAGTCTTTACTCACTGCAAAAAAGGAAAATTTTTTTGCAATAAAAAGGAATAGGCGAGTGGAGCTGGTTGTTCCAGATTCACAGCATTTGAAGACAGTTATATGTGCAGATGAGTATTGACTAAAATATTTTTATGGTTTGCTTTTTGAAGAAACAAGCATGAAGTGCATGTAGGTGCAGTATTTGTCTATAAGAAAATAAATCCTTATCAATTTCTTTCATATTTCAGGAGGACAGTATGTCTGGAGACTTTAGGGCAGAAACAAGTAGATTGACAGATTATTCACGAGTAATGCATGACTAACTGGAGCTGGGAGGCTTCTATGGAAGGATGGGTAGGTAGAAGGATGGAAGGCAGTTTCCAAGATGTGGGTACTTCTGAAAGATATGAATGGTAGAACGTAAAAGGCTATTGCTAACATCTCCTTAAAGTTCTTACTACCAATAAAAATTAACTTATTTTTGAAATGTGAAGTAATTTTGGTTTGCATCTAGGATTTTTATGGGTTCCAGGATTCTACAGAATTACAATGAGGATGAATAGTAACTTAATTGGGTTGATAAATTAGAGAAGAGAGAGGAGAATTCAACAGTCTTGATTCAAAAAGAAAATAAAGCGACCAGTTAATTCTCATTAGTCACAAAATCTAGTTCCTTCATTTACATTTTTAAGATAGAATCAATAGATGAGGAAAATTACCCTTTAAATTACAAAAGTCTGTATAGTTGCTGTCTGAGTTTGTCCCCTGAAAAATTAATTTGAATTAAATTTTAAAATTAATTTGTCAAAATACTTGGAGTCACTATTAAAATTCCTTCATTTCAGTTCAAGTTAATCTGAGGAATTACAGTAAATAAACTATGGCTCCACAAGTGGGGTCAACATTTTTTCGTCATGCAACCTGAGCAGTAAGAAGTTGAACTGACAATGTAATGTCCCTTCTAGAAAAAAAACTATATTTTCTTAAGTTATGCTTAAGTTGGTATAATGTTGGGTAGACTTCTCTTTCCACTTTGCTGCTGTCAGTGCTTAACTGGGAAAGTTTTGAAGTCAAGTGGCTTGTAAAGCTCCTCAGTAATGGTGTTTTTTCAGGTGCTTCTGGAAAACAGGACACCTGTAGTACAGCAGAATTCCTTGGGTTAGAGGGGCATGTTTGCTTGGTCAGAAAAAATTTAAGTCTACTACAATACTTACCCACTAGAAAGCATTGTTTTTAATAGCCCAGCTCTCTCTTCTGTGAATGGCTTTCCCCTCTTTTGTATAAAAGCAGTGTTTGAAAGCATAGAACTGCAAATCCTGAGATCACTGCTGTGGCACAAGGATTCTGGCAGGTGTATCTGGAACTACTGTTACCTTTGTAACTCTTACCACCAGTGTTGCAGGTGGAAAGCATCACTTTGTTGCACGCATGAGGTGCCAGTTTCAGTAGATGTGTGGGCAGGCAAGGTGAGAGCCCAGATCACCCCTGATCAACAGCAAAGAACAAATGCATTTGACCCTCTCGAGAATGTTGGTGGATACCCCAGGAGTCACGCGCTTCTCTGGAGCTTACTGAGCTTTCAGTGTCTCTGCTGCTTGCAGGCCACTGAGTAGTCAGGCCAGGTCTTTGTATCTCCCTGCAAAATAAATACCTGTAGGTAAGTATACGAGTTTCAGGAGGCATTGATTTATCTGTTCCAAGTTGCAAAGGTGAAATTCCAGTTGGATGTAATGGAAAAAAAGTATTCCCAGGGAGAATGGTGAAGCACGGTATAGATTGCTCAAAAGGCTGTGACATACCCATGCTTGGAAATTTTTTAAATCTAGTGGGATGAGACCTGGAGCAATGTGATCTGGCTGGAGTTATCCCAGTTTGGAGTTAGGGGTTAAAATAGATGATCCCGAAGCATCGCTTTCAACCTCAATTATTAGGCTATCTGCCATTCCACTGTGGAATGTGGTCTTGGAATGCAGGGTGGAGAACTATTTATTCAGGCAATCAGTAGGAAGATGGCTGTAGAACTGGGGCAGCCTGGTTTCATCTGTGCTGTGGGTATCATGAAAGCTTGCTGTAATTTTTATTCCACATATAGTTTGTGGAATTTTTTCTTTTTTTTTTTCTTTTTCTTTTTTTTTTTTTAAGAAGGAAAAAACATCCATACTTCTTAAATCATGCATTGTAACAGCAGTGTCTTTCTGGTGTTTATTACAAAATCCCAAATCAATTTGTGATGGAAAAAGGAGTGGAGCCCCAGGTGGCCTAAGAGGAAAACTCATCTGTGGAGGGGTCAAACAGAGTTCATAACTATACTCACTGTGTTGCTTTTATTTTTAATAAAGTTTGGAAGTTTGATGCTAGCAGATCTACTTCAGCAATAAAACCAAAATTTCTGTAAGGGCAAGAATTCTCATCTGATATGAAGAGCGTTTAAACAAAAAAGGAGGATTATGTAGGAAATGGGAATCTGGAAACAATAGAACTCACATTTAATACTCTGAAACATGCCTCAGAAAACCATTATTGTCTTAAGCCAGCTGCAGTATTAATTAATGCAAATGCTGACTTAGCAGGGGGTTGCTTGCAGCTTCTTTACATCTGGCACATGAATCTGCCCCAGGTAGTGCCCGCTTTCCTATGCTTAGGAACAGGGGAAAAAATAACATTTTTTCTTCCTTCTGCTCATACAGATCCACATCCAGAGAACCGAGGGATGTGACCACATGACCTGTTCACAATGTAACACTAATTTCTGTTACCGTTGTGGGGAGAGATACCGCCAGCTCCGCTTCTTTGGAGATCACACGTCAAACCTCAGTATCTTTGGATGCAAATACCGCTACCTCCCCGAGAGACCACATTTAAGGAGATTAGTGCGAGGCTCTGTCTGTGGTGAGTGGATTAATGCTCCTTGTGGAGAGCTGCACAGTGAAGTGGGGGGAATAGGGCAGTTATAGTTAAATCAAAACTAGTGGTTTAAAGGATTAGATGGCTAACTTCTTTTTCATTTATTCAAAAGACGACTTATTAAGTATATTTAAATATATGGCATTCGCCCTCCCTTTTTAGGTGGACTGTATATGATTAAGTAGTGTGTCCTCTTCTGATAGCTTTTTTCCTATTTTTTTTAATAATATATAAGCAAACTGGAAGAGTGCTGTCAATATGCATGTCACTGGCTGCCTTCATTATTCTAAAGGTATATTGGAGACATGGGTCAGAGGAGGAATATTATTTAAATTACCCCTGGTGTAAGTCTGTCTGAATAAAGTGCTTTTTGGATTTGAACCTGATCTGAGTTGAAAAACTCCTCCATATAAATAGGAGGACACTATTTTAACTGTTAGCTTTAGTTCAGAAAAAATCACCTTGAAACAAAATACAACTTACATATATTAATTTTGCTCACAAAAGTGTGATGCCAAAAATGTCTTTTTATTAAACAAAAACACACTCAATTTGCTTTTGAGCCAGATTGCTGTCTCAACCTATAGAAGCAAAAGATAATAAAGTAGACTCTTATATTATGTGGTGTCTTTCATATATGTGAAGTTCAGTCATTGTAGTGAGTTTACAGCATGTAAGGCAACCTGTAACATTACAGGAAATGGATGTGTTAACTGTCAAAATCTACTAACCTGTCAGGGAAAATAGAACTTTTTGTACTTTGAATTAAGGCATAAAAATTGGAGATGATTGTAGTTCACCTAGGATGAAGCTTTGAGTTTTGAGCTTGATTGTAGAGGTTAAGGCAAGGGACAGAGCATGTGGGAAAAAGCAGACCTGAGGTGCAAGCATATTACTCCTGAGCCAGACATGTTCTAGTAAGAAAACTAGTTGGTTTCCAGAGTAACATAAGAATTGACACACAAACTCATGGACCTGGTAATAAAAATGCCAGTCTTGCTGCTCTGCATTGTGGGAGATTCGCAAATCTGGAATGCTTGTTTCAAACAAGTGACAATGTGTCATCCAAGCCCATTAGTTTGACCTCAGGAGTTTGCAAGGCTTTGGTAACCAACTTTGTGAGAAGTGATTTAAAGATACAGAAATAACTAGAAAGGAGATGAAAATTGCAAATGATTGGAGGTGCCTATTCTGAAACATTTTTTAGAGAAGACTGCAACACACAAGAAGATCTAGTCAAGATGAAAGACAGTGCTGGCATTAGGCCACATGAATATAACATTCATTAAGAAATTTAGTCTTAAACTTCAAGAACTGTTTCAAAGCACTTAGTAAGATTTCAGAAGAGCTTTCAGTAATAGCCACAATGGCAAACAATGTAAGCCGTTTTTAAACAGATCTTGTTATATTTGGTGTAATTAGTCTCTGCTGTAGCAACAGATTGTACTCAGAGACATTACCAAGTCAGTGCTGGTCACATGCAGAATCATGAGTAACCTTATTAGAATCATGGAATTGTTTGGGCTGAGTGGGACCTTTAAAGGCCACCTGCATCTTCAACTAAACCAGGTTGCTCAGAGCCCTGTTCAGCCTAGCCTTGGATATTAAAGCTCCATGGTAAATACGTGGATGCTCATATTTACAAGATCACACATAGAGAAGGTATAAGATATTTTTATTTTCATCTCCTACTTGTAAGTGTATTTGTGGTTTGCATTAATTAATAAACTAAGAAAGATTAGCAAACCTCACAGCCTCAGATTACATTTCTCATAGGGTTTTCTGTTAAAAATTTCTCTCCAAAACTCCCTCTGTCGCATGATGTGATTTCTCACAAGAATGGTCATCATCTGAATAGAGACAGAGGGACCTGAATCTGTCAGCATGTGTAGTAATTGCCCACATTTTTAAAATAACTTGTTAACACTCAAGTTGACAATAATTCAGAGAATTTTTCATTGGTACTTGTGACCTTAAATCTCTGTCGTCTCTACAGCTCTAGATTTGAATATTGATCCTGATATATTTTATGAATAACTACCAAAATACTCCAGAGATCTAACAGAACTCATACGTGAAAGTTAAAAATCAAAATCTTCAGAAATTTGCATCAGATTTGAATTTGGTAACTGAGCTCACAGCTCTTCTTCCATCACAGTAGATTTTGGGTATGACTTACATGTGTGAGCCAGTTAGGTTTTTGTACTTTTTTCCATACAAGTGCGCATGTGGGTTTTCACATCTGTTTTTAAAAATACATTATATTGCTGTAAGATTGTACCTCCTGACCTTTTTCCTGATGTTTTGAAAAAGGTATAATCCCAAACTGTGACAGTTTGTTTGTGGATTCTGCCATTTTCAGTGATGGAAATTTGCTAGGATTGTCTAGCTTTGTGAAACAGAATTCAACAGAATTGATCTGTAGCTGTTAATTTGGCTTGTATAAAGGTCTGCCTAGTGAGTCTGTCCCCAACAGTGGTCATTTAGAAGTAAGATCTCACTCCCTGTTTGTTTCCAGTAATCATTGCTTTAGACACTTTCTTAGTTAAGGCTTGTATCTGAACCTTTGCTTTACAACCCTCAGTGGATGGAGTTTCACTAGTTTTAATAGTCCTTAAATTTTGACTTCCACAACATTTGTGGTAGAGGCTCTAGGATTTCACTATGTGTCATGTGGAAAAAGTCATGTTGTTTTTACTTGATTCCTGATAATTTCATTGGCTACTTTTGTTATCACGAAATTGAGTAAACAATAATAGCTTGCTGGCCGTTTCATATAGTTTTTTAAGGACCATCCATCAGATTCTACTTTGTCATGATATTTGATTTATTTTTTGTTTGTTTTGTTTGTGTTCTATGTGTTGAGCTGAAGCTTACTAGTTGTAATCGCTTAAGATCAAATTTAAAACCCAAAAATGTTGAATTCCAGTAAGGGATCACGCCCAGGCTCAAGGAGGTCCCAGTAGCTAGAAATGTAAATACAGTTATGCATATATATATTATCAGGCAAGAGAGGAGCATTATCATCAGTAGGTATTACTGCTCAAGCCTGGGTTTTGGTTCTGTTCTGAAAGTCAGCAGAAGAGATGGTAGCAGAGATGCCATTAAAAGCATAGTCTCTACATTTTAGTAACATGTAGTAAGAAACAAAGGTTAGATTCACTATGGAAAAATGCCTCTGCTAGTTAGCTAAGTAGTGGAAATTAAAGGAATGTTATCTTGGCTATCTGTGGGAGACTGGTGAGGTGTTGCTAGATATGTGGAGGTTTTGTATGACTTCTTATTATAAAATAAGAAGTCATGCTATGGAGAAGAAATGTGATTTTGTAGCCATGTGGAGTGAAGTTTTTTTGGATTGTTTCTAAAATCTGGCCAGGTGGATTGTGTAGAAAGATCACCTCACAGCAGGCTGGCATGCTATCATGATTTCTGTTGAGAAGCAAGTGCATACAGTCACAAACTGCTCTGCAGTAAAAATAAGGGAAAAGTATTTATGGCAACATAAATTTAAACGTACTTTTTCTTCATAAACCAGCTGTTATGTAAAGGTGATAGTAATCACGGGGAGAAGAAAACCCAAGAGCAGAAGTGATCTCTGACATTTCTCTCCCTTCTTTAGCCAGTGTGTTTTTTAGAGAAACTGTCCTGTGACCAGTACAGTCAAGTGAAACTGTTTTTATTCTTCCATCCTAGCAGACTCAGAGATTTCATTATCATCATAATTGTTTGGCTGAATTGTTGAAGGCAGAATGTTTTGTTCTAATTGGAGTCAGTGATGAATTGTACAGGAAGGAAAAGCGTGTTCAGCTGTCTTAAGTGTACTCAAGATGCCACTGGAATACCACCTGGATTCGCTTGATGAATTGTATTCAAAATCAGTTGCTAGGTACTTTATGGATCTGTAACAAGACACAACACGTAATGAAGCTATTAAGGCTTTTTTTTTTTTTTTTTTTTTTTTTAAATGATGTTAACCAGCATGTCAGATAGGATTCTGAAAGCAGGATGTTTTCAGATCTGACTGATGGTTATTCTTGCCCCAAGCAGAGCACAAGGTTTGCTTCATGTAAGCATGGCTTTGAGCCTCACAGAAGGCACCGTGCAATTCTGTGATCCAACCTTCATTGGCAACTTCATATTTTAGTTGGTCTGACTTGCAAGAAGTTGTCACTATACACTTGATAAAACTCTTTAAAAACAAATGCAGACTTTTTGTAAGTAGACCTTTTTTTGTCTCTGCTTAAACAATAATGATATTTAGACTTAAAAGATAAAATTCAGTGGTTTTCATATGTTAGTGATTAAATCTGTTTTATAAAACTAGTTTATTAGGTTTTTATGTGCCAAAGAATTCTCTAAGGATATTAGGGGGTTTGGATATATTACCCTAAAACCTCTAACTAAAACCAAAGTTATGCAAGGGATAAATATTCCCTCATGTTTCCTGAAATACTTCATTATTTTGCAGAAAAACATGGTTCTCTATATCACAACTGAGGCAGCCCCTCTGAGACCCTTGCAAATACAGTTGTTATACTACCACAAATGTCTACTTCTTCATGCTGGGCCACCCAGTAGAGAAACTGTTTACCATTAATTTCAGTGCAATTGTAAAAAGGTTCTGTTTCAATTGCTTTTTGTTAAGTTACCCTTAAAATCCAGCTTTGGACAACAGCAAACTGGCTGTCATAACCTACTGCTGAGATCACCACATGGGCTAATGACCCAAGATTTTATTCAGCTCTGAGGCAGGTGTTATATTTGCTCTCTGTGCTCTCAGTCTTGGAGCTAACAGACGTAGGACAGTTTAGTGCCTGCAGCAAACATCCTTATTAGTCTCAATGACATTTCTTGGTGTGTAATGATTCCCTCTATGATTAAGTGCCCCATAATCCTTTGCACTATGACAAACGATTTTTGTCAAACAGGAATTTGATATAAAGTAGTTTTCAATTCTGACATGTAAAACTGAGCATTCTGTAATTGTTTCATACAATGCAGATAAAAATTATTGGAGGAAATAGTACATACCTGCTGTTTTGCCAGTGATTGCTGCTGTCTGTACTCTTCCTGATGGAAATATTTGCAAGCCTTGTTCACCTGGGGTTGTTTGTTAATTTTAGTTTACAAAGGTAAAGAAATATTAAGGATTTGAATGTGACAGATATACAAGTAGAAAAAGTATTTGGATTGAAATTTGGTCTTTAGAAAGAATGCATTGATAACCAAAAGAAGATAAGGTCTCATGATAAGTAATTTTATTCTGTAAGATCTTGGAACTACATAATACTTATAACTTCATATTCACAGGCAGAAGGAAAGAAACTACTCATGCCTTATTTCAGCTCTGAGTTTGTCAAATGTAAATAAACAGGTTCTTGAATTAGCTCTTTGTGTCTGAAAATGAGTTATTCCAATTGAAAGCTAGCTTAGCCTTTCCCATAGACTCTATTTCTGCATACTCAATCACCATCTCAGTGATTTAAGTTTTTAATAATTTTGGTACCAAATATCATAATTTTCTAGCATGCTAGTTATATAGCTATTAATGAAGTAAGGAGCTCATACCTTAAGCCTCTAATCTTTTACAAGTTTTACTTGAAATTGTTGAAGGCTCTGGTAATGTTTTAAGATGCTTTTAATTTCTTATTTTTGGACCTTTGTTGAGGTTTTCCATCACTTTACATTCATTCTTCTGTCTGCACTTGAATAATGTATTTGACAAGTTCTGTGTGTATAGAAAACAACTCAGTGGAGTCCCAGGAAGGTATGCCATTAGGATGCCTAGCAACTAGAGTAATACAAATATTTGCCATATTTTTTTCTTCTAGGAATTAATGTTTCCCACTCACAACATTCCCATGAAATTTAAAAGCTATCAAAACAGAGCAAGAAAAGGACCAGTTCATTTAACTGCTGTAAATATTTTCAAAATATCTCATTTTTCCTTCAGTCTGCTAAAATTAGTGTCTCAGGTTATGGAAGGGTTTACATCATTATTGAATGAAGTAATCCACTTACTGAAATCTGATACGAGTGACTTGAGAGAGGGAGGCCAGGGAAGAGAGAGGTAACAAACTGATTTTTTCTCCCATTCTAGAGGTGATCTTTCAAATCCATACCTAACGTAGAGAATTGCAGAATTTCAAGTTGCTGCTCAGACTGCTGGTGTATCAGTAAAAATACCTGCCCTCCTGCATTTTCAGACAGCTCAGTTAAGTAATGTCTTTGACCCAACTGCTCAGCCAACAGAGGCAGGGAGATTCTTCCACTGAAAGCATGCAATGCAAGGAAGATAGCTTGGATTCTGGTTCAGTTTCAGATTCACTTTTTTCAGCGTGAGCCCTGCCTTCATTCTGTGAACTTGTACAGATCATGAACTCATTAGAAATAAAGAATAGGAGCGTGCTTTATTTGTTCTTGGTCTTATGCTCTAGTGAGTGTGCTGCTCAACATCATTGCCCTACTCATGTAAGAGCCACAACATATCCTTGTAAATGTAGATCCAAAATAGACTTGGCTGTGGTTTGACTAAGACCTAAATCACAGCTGTACATGAGCACTTCACTGTAGCCTTTTAAAGCGAGCAGAAAAGTATTTAGAGGTGATGGTCTCATCACCTTGAGCTAACCTAAACTTTCCAAGATGCTAGTTTGCTTGGCATCTCTCCAGGCTGGTTGCTGTGCAGTAGGATTCCAGAGAAGCCAAATTATAGTAGCTTTATAGCTGTCACGTTCCTGTTGATGCTTGAGGGATTTCAGAATGGAAACAGAAATAAATGCAAGCTGTTAGTGTATGAAATAAGCTGTGCTCAGAGAGCTGTAGCGGGTGAAGAGGGCAGAGAGAAATGTGTGTAGGGAGCTGAGTGCGTGGTGATAGCTCCTGGCTGAATTTGTAGGATGAAATTACAAATAGGAATCCTATTTGTAGAGGCAAAAAATATTATTTTAAAGTAATAGATTAAAATATTTTCTGATATTAAAGTATTTATGAATTGTTGGAAAGGAAAAAATAAAAATTCCTTCTTTGAGCTATTTAATGAATTTTGCATTTCAGCTGGAAAACTGCTCATTACACCCCTAATATTGGTTCTGGGACTTGCCCTGGGAGCTGTAGCTGTTGTAATAGGTAAGAGTTACATATGTGAATTAATATAATCTTGATTATGCATTTCTCTATATGACATCTCAAAGACATGGAGACAAAGTATATATTTCACAGATACTGTTTTAGTATTAAACACATGACTTTTTTTCTAAAAGAAAGATCTTTTTTTAAATATATGCTTGCTACCTTTATTTTTTTCCCATGTATTTGATTTTCCAAATAAATGTCTTTAACTGCTGTAGATAAATGAGCAAAAAGTCCAGAGTAACTTAAACGTAATCCTGGGGTCTGACTTGGACCCAGCCTTTAATCACCCCCTTGAATCAGTTTTATGATCTTGGCCATGTGTATGACAAGATTTTGACGGAACTAGTCTCAAGACCTTACCAGCTTGAAGTTGCAACGGCAACAAAGGAGCAAATTGGGATAAGTCAGTCTCAAAATATGATCCAGTTCGAAGGCTGCCAAATTGTATTCCGTCGCAAAAACTGCTCAGTTACATTCATTTGATTACAGTATCAAAGCTCTATTAATGTGGTTATATTAACGTGGACACAGATGTTTTAGCAAAGCTGCTCTTTGCCTGGCTTAGCTGAGTTTTCCCACAGAAAGGAGATTAGCTGTGACAACAAGGTATAATTTTGCTCATGTGAGTGCATATCCACTCTTTATGTTGGCAGCAGTATGTCATTCAGGGATCATGCTGCTTCACAGCTTTTCATCAAACTGCTTATTCCACTGAGAGTTCTCAGTGCATGCCCAGCCCTGAGGTATATTGGGATTTGATGCCTTTATTTTGATATAATAAACCAAAATACATGAGGATAGTTATAGTAATAAGGTTGTAAGTAACCAATCAACCTATAACTGAAATTTTCCAGACTACATCTGGCCAAATAAGGAATATTGTTGTAATTTCTGTATTTAGACCAACCATCTTCACTGAAGAGAGTGAGCGATGTCTATCTTAAGTATTTATTCTATTCAATAGCATTATTCATGCCAAAATTTTAAACAATAGACTTCTTAATGCCAGTAAGTATTATTTTGGTCTGCAATCTGGTATAATCTATGGTGGGGAAAAAAACCTCACTTTTTTAATACATTAAAAGTTAGGAGGGTTTTGCAGTAATATAGTAACAGTATTTGCAATAGTAATAAGAATGCCATTGGAGTCTCATCCTAGGCTTGGCTGGACAAGATACAGTCAAGGCCATCAGTACGAGCAGCTTCAAAAACATTGATTATTTATAGAAAAGTTTTGGGTTTGAGGTAATTAGAGCAATATTTGCTGCCAACCACTATTAGAGTAATCTCAGTTACATAGCTGAACACCATACTGCACCATTTACAAGGCTATTGAACAAAGCAAGAACTCTGACTGTAGTAGTCTTTTGTTCTATATTGTTACTGTAGTGGTGTCTGAAAATAAAGTCTTTGGCCATTTCAATGAGCTGGTGGAAAGAGAAAGATGCTTCTCATTTGGATTTGAGAGGGTAAAAGCTATTTGACAAATTATTTTCACCTGAATGGTTGTCATGTATTTATTTATTTTTGTTTTTACAGCGTTTTTTCTCTCAAAAGACTTTTAAGAATGAATAGTTCCATGTCCAGGCAAGGATAAATACTTGATATTATTCAAGATAAATGTTTGGTTTTACTTTACAGTAGATGAGGATGTTTGTAAAAATAAATAAAAAGTAAAATTGTAACATGCTGTCTCTATTGCTTGTGAATCTAATCGAAAACTAGTTTACTTACATCAGCTTTGGGTTCAGATCTGAGCATTTCCAGAGTACTTTTAAAAGTCTTATGTTTGTACCTTATACCAAACAGCATGGTTCAGAAATTAATTTACTGGGGACGAGTGTAGGGTTAGATGGAATTTCTTGTAATGGAAAGAGTGAGTGTATCTTAGCTCATCATCAAAGACACTGTTGGTTGCAAGCTAGTATTTTTTTCTGCTTGTCCAAATGCCTGGTCTGAATTCTCCTGAGACATGAAAAGCTCCATCTGAATACATATGTCTAAAGAACATAACACATGCACAAAGGATTGCATTTAATTACTGTTTTTTTCATGTTTCCTTCTTTTGACAGGTTTATTTGTGTTCCCTATCTATTGCCTTTGTAAGAAGCAGAGGAAAAGGTCACGGACAGGTATGCCCTGGTGAGGATGGACATTACTCGCCTGAACTGAGCTGGTCCTGCAAGGGCTATCCGTGTGTTGTGCAACAGAGCAATACAGTCCTGGTTACAGCATCAAAGCCACCGCCCTGGAAGAAGAATGGGGCTCTCCTGCCATCTTCCCTCAGCCGAAAACACTACTGCAGACCAGAAAGCCTCTTTGCTCTGGTGCACTCTCAACAAGATGGGCCCCCTGACTGCTGCTTTTTAAATGTTTTTGGGTTTGGTTTTTTTTTGTTATTACTTTGGAGGGGTTTTTTGAGTCTAAGTTTCTGAACCAGACAATCCAAGTCTGTATTGTAGCCACAACTCTCCTACCGATTTGGCCTGTGAAGAAAGCATTTAACTGCTAACATGTGCTCGTTTAACTTCAGTGTCGGCCTTTAAGGTGGAAATGCTTACAAGTGTTCGGACTCTTACTGTATACTGAGCATACTACTTTTGGTATTAAAAACTACTTCTGTAAATAACTTCCATCACACAGCATTCTGTTCAGCATACCGAAACCCCATCACATGCCAGAGCACGACAGCTGGTTATCTTCTGAGTCCTCCTGCTAGTGGAGTGCACATTGCCACCGCCAAACTGCAGTGCCTCAGAGGGAAATACCCTTAGTACTGAAGCACCGTGATACTTAAGGATATGGTGATTGGTTTCACTTCAGTAATTTATTCATGACAGTCTATTAATATTAATGGAGGGGGTGTGATAAGATTTGTTACAACAGGACTTCATTTTTAAATTCTCACAGTACAGAAGAAATGTGAAGGGTTTAGATAACAAGATGTGTCAGTGGCCTAATCTGTCCCAAGATGTCCCTGAAGTGGGTTTGCAGGGAAGCTGGAAATCTGCTCTTGTATTCTGACTTGGAATATGATACACATGCTACACACTACCAGTGTGAGGATTGACTTGATGAAATTTTGTAACCTAAACAGCACATTTTGTTTGTTTGTTCCCTTGAGTAGGCTACTACTACCTAAGTCTTGGAGTATCCACTGATGTCTCATGAGGAAAATCTGTGAATCCAGGGTAAGGGAAGCGATCATAAATTCTTAGGAGACCACTTCATTCTTACTTTCTGCTTCCAGTGTTTCTCTTCCTGGCACATAATAGTTCTGAAGAGAATAGCTATCTGCTTTTTTTTCTTAAGTTCCACTGTCTGCTACCAGACCTCTTTCTCAATGCATCATGACAAATGTAATTCACCATAAGGAATCAGCTACTGAGAATTTTTACACTTTTAATTGTAGTCCAAATTTATCATACAAATATAACTTAAAAGAAAAAACTAAAATACATTTGTTTAGACAGAACACTGAAACAATAAAGAAAGGAACTGAATAAGAAAAATATCTACTTCCTACTGTAAAAATACAAGCTAATCTTAAAAGAAGATTGGATTTGTACTGTGAAGGTACTTCGTTTCAGTGTGTGTGTTTGAAGAGACACATATATTTATATATATGTTTGTGTATATATGGGGAAGGGGGAAGCAGGAAGATGGGAAATGTCCTTAAGAGTCTACTGACTTCAAAATTTAGGCTCGCAAATAAGGTATCATTTAAGAGGATATACTTTGTACCACTTTCTTTGAAAATTGTTGTTAAATCTGAATCCAGTTGTAATTTTTAAGCAAATAGTGTTCTGCCCCACCAACATAATATTGTTACAAGATATTTTGACTTCAAAGCCTCAGTGGAAGAAGCTGATGACTTTTGTTTACCTGGAAACACAAATATCAGCTTTCCACAGATGGCTGGAATGCTTTTTTTCTGTCAGCTTCTGGTTTTGTTTTCTTGCGTTTTTTTTCTTCAAGCACACCATAGTAGTCAATAACTATTTAATAATTTCCACCTGAATTTAAGGGCATGTTGACCATGTTAACCTAACAGTAAAAATAGTACTTTTTAAAGATTTGCAAATTAAGAAGGGAAGCAATGACATGTAGAAATAAAATTCAAAGCCTATTGTCAGTGCAGATTCACCTGTTATTTAGACTTACTTTCTTCTGAGACTCATCAGTTTCTGTTTGTGTTCTGTCTGAATTTGGAAGCTGCCTTAAAATTGGTCTTGGTTTTGAGTGTGTTTTCTGAGGCTATACATATCAGTTGTCTTTGGCTTACTCAGGGATTTTTATTCCTCTCTTTAAATGTCAAATAATGAAGATATTTTTGTATTATTTAGAAAAACCTTCAGACCTCAGAGAGCGAGATATATATAGATAGATTTGGGTTTGCAGTGCAGTCGATAACTTGGTGTCAAACTATTCCACTTGAGAATATTTTAGTACTTGAGATTATCTGTAATTAACTACACAGTGGATTAATTTCTTTTCTTTTCCTGGTTCTGTATTAAAGTGTGAGATATTCTTATGGTCTTTGTAGCTATTTTCACTCTGCCATGTTTGCCATTTTCAGTTTTTAGCTAGAGTTCAATAAGACCTGAAACTAAGATACTAGAATAAAGAACATAAAAGGGAAGATAATAGATCTGCACTTACTTCTGTTCAGAAAGTATGTGGATGGAGAAAAGGCCCTTACAAATCAGCTCCTACATTATCATTTCATCTGGGCCATTTTGATTTTATCAGAACAGATTAAATCAAAGGGAAACGGTCCTTCATTTTCTCTACAGAGCAGAAAGAGACATCTTTGACCTTGTAAAGATGAGTGAGTCTGTGCTTTTTCTGTAGGGAAAAAAAGGAAGGAATTACAATAGTTTTTGCTTTTCTTTAGAACAGGATAAATGTTCAAGGACCAGGCAGAACAGGGATATGGAAGTCTTTTTCCATCTGTATAAAAATATTCCCACTTGAAGAGTACATAAATACAACTTTTATCAATATTATATAACATAACCTACTAAAGCATGAGAAGTAGCTCAATACAAAGCTTCCTTGGGTAAACATTAGCTTTTAAGCAACTCATCACAGCAAACCTTATATACATTAATGCCACGTCATTTGTTTAAAAACCATTAATTTATTCATTTGAAAGAAACTGAATGAACTTTATAAGGAAATTATGTAAGTGTATTGTGATTTTTTGTAACTACTCTAAAGAAACCATCAGGCTGTTCTACTCCATCTTTATTAGCAGAAAACTTCATCAGGCAGCTATATTAACCTGCTAAGGCAGATTTCACACTACTGTATGCTGATCATTGTGTTTGCTTTCATGATAGTTAATATTTAACATGATTTATCTTTGTGCAAAGTTGTTGCTCATGAGTACCTGTGTTCAGACTAGGAAATGCTTAAATCTGTTCTGCACTAGCCTTCTGTTTCAAGCTTGCCTGGGGCTGGATTTGCCTGTGCTCTCAGTCCTGTGTGCAGTCAGAGCTGGGGCTCTCCCCGTGGTGCTGTGGCTGTGTGTGCCCCATCCTGCTCCTGCTGGGAGGGCTGGCTGGACACACCACCCTGCAGGGGCTGCTCTCCCTTTCTCCAATATGTGGAATTTAGTTGTAATTCATTAATGGGTCAAGTACCAGGGCTACTCAGCCATATCAGCAGGAGGATCATTTTCTGTCCTGTGTCATCTCAGAGCATAGTTAGGTATATGTACAGAGTTAATCCAGGAGCTTGTGACTGGAAAATAATTGTGCTTGTCCTTATGTCCTTCTATTAGCCAGTAAGAGTAATAGGCTGAGTAGGAGTACAAGCAAGAAGCAGAAAGCAATTCTGAGTCATGTTGTGCTGAGCTGACCAGTCAGGCTTAGTTCTGTACAAAAAAGTCAGTGAGTCTTCAGTTTTGACCACCTCTATAATAAACAGCATATTCCTACCTGTTCAGTGTCATTAAAGTACAATGCACTTAGAGTGATCTATTATCTTCCTTTGAGGCAGTGCAAATGTGTAAGGGAAAATGTTGTGCTTGGTTTGGATGCTCCTAATGCTGACTTCGTAACTCTTCGTGGTGTGTTAGGGTTTTTTGTAATTTACACCTATTTATTCATTATAAAAGTTTTACTTTATTAAAAATATTAATTTGCAGGGACTACTGCCAATTTTAACTAGAAAGCATTTTGGATCACCATCAGGTATTCTTTTTAGCCAAGAGGCTTTTTGCTCTTCCAAAGACTGTCACAGTTTGTGATGTTAAATGATGTGTAGGTGGGGCAGTAATTCTCCCAGAGGATACATATTCACCAGTGATGGAATGGTTTCTTATGCCAGTTAGATTTGAGAAACTGTTTAATATTCAATGGCCAAATAGTTTGCCATGCAGATTCTTGGTTGGTTTGTTAGATTTTTTTAATTTAGTTGTGTCATTTCATTTCTTGAGCAAACCTTACATCATAATCTTTGGTATACTAATTGTGCAGGTTCAAGTTGTGGATAAGAACCACAGATTGCTGTTACTGTTATAATCTATATTAGATCTCTGCTGATGGAAAGATTCCTACATGAGGAAACTGTTATATAATTTCTTACTTCCTTTTAATTTTTAAGCCTTATGGTTGCCGTGAGTCAGCTTCATTCCTGACATCAGTCACAGCCCCATTAAAACAGAGAAAACTATTTTTATGCCAGTGTGGAATTTGGTCACGAATACTTTTATAAAAACATCTTGAAGTGTGTTGATAGCCATGGAAAACCTGGTTCAGCTCTTAAGAAGTACAAACTACTATGGAGCCACGCCTCTCATTTGCAGAATGATGCCAATGTGTTTAGTAAGCACAGGAGAGGGAAGGAGTTGGGAAGAATTTCCAAACAATGTTCTCATTAGAGCAGATTGTCAAGAGTGGGAATACTAGCTTTTAATATAATAAGAAACCTTAATGCTTTGAGTCACTAGTAAAATTAGAAACAACACCCAAAGACATTGTTAAGTAACATGTCTTCAAATTCTACTTTCTCCAATGCAACAAATAGCAGCACACTGTAAGAAATGGAATTGCAGCTGTTCAGTATTTTTAGGACTTAACATGTAAACTTCAGGAGACACAACATCTAAAAAGTTATGTTGCTAATCTATTTGGTAGTTTATCTTGCTACTGTTACATGAAAAATCAGCTAAGCCTTGATTTGATTGAAAGACAAATTGTTTTCACTGGCATTACAGCTTGAGCAATACTTAACACCCCAAAACATTTTTGTAATAAAACTAACAAATGCAGTTGCTTGCAGACTGAACTTCCTTGCTGATTCTTCCTTACCTTTTTGTGCATAAGAGTTCAGGAACCATATGTTCTCTCTGCATTAAGGAACAGACTGCACATATTAGGCAGTTAGTCACTGATGCTTCTCTTGGCCTAATAGTGAAATGCCATAAGGTAGGGAAATGAAAACTGATCTTAGAGTGCATGCTCTGATTTCAAAGTTAAAAATGTGTAATAAGTTTTAATTACTCCATAGCAAAAAATAAATGCATACATTTTGAAACATAATTCCAGCTGTTTATTTATAAACCTGTCTGTATAACACAATAGTTATAATAGTGATGCATCTATTAAAATATGCATATTGTGCAAAAGAACCTTTTTTGGTGCTTATTTGGCTTATCAAAACATGAAAAAATAATCTGCAGTGTTTGGATGGATCAAAGAAGAGAAGCTTATGTGTAAAAACATTTATTTATCATAAACATGAATTTTGCACATATCTTAAACACAGTTGCATGCCAACCCCATTCAGTGTTCATCTTCTTGAAAATTTGTTAGACTGAAAACAGTATTTTTGAAATTTTTAACTTAATGTCACAGAGCATGATGTTACTAACACAATGCCACATTTACCTCATTTTTAGAAGGAGATATATTTACATAATCCAGAGAAGCTGTTCAGGTGTTTGAAACCTGTCCTGTAAAATTATGACGCAGTCAGAAAACATCTTCATGCCTTATGCAAGCTCTGGATGAGCAGATGGATTCAGTCTTTTGTCATGGACTATGTTTTTGCATAAAAAATGCACTCTTAAAGAGTTTTTCATATCAATTTGCATCCTGCTGCTTTGTGTCTAGAAATTGCAAGGACAGGGATAGACTTACATTTCACTGTTTACCATCTCATAATAAAATGTTTACCATGTTTCCATTCTTACACACTTTGTTTGTATGCTTTCCTTCTTCTAAATTTCATCATTTGAAACTGACTTGTGAAAACGGCTGAAGATTAAATTGAACCTGTGAAATGTGATCTCATAAGAAGTTGCTTTGTTAATGCTTTGCTGAGCTATAAGTAAAAGATTAGTTTTGTTGTATTTACTTAAAAGCAAGATGCTGAAATCTGTTTTTCTTCAGGGCTTTTAATTTTGCATTTTTAAAAATGTACTTAAGCAGCACAATCATCTTTGTTACATAACTAACCATCTGAGTACAAAATAACATTTTCGGGTGTTAATTCCTGTCACTGTGGTAGAGATGAGAATAGTGCTGAAAAATGAAAAAATTATCTCTGAGGAGCATGTCCAAACTGAATTTAATTCTATGACGATTCAATGAGAAGTCTTCCCTTGCCTCCATCTCTTGTTTTATGTATTTTAGGGTGAAGGGTTCCCTTTAAAATAGGTTTAATTTGAATGACAAGGGGTGAGGGTAGTGAGGTAATAGATCACATCCTTTTTAGTGTACAGGTTTCTGGCACAACTAGGGTGCTGGCCAAACACTGTGGAATCATTAAGAAAGCAATTTCTAGTTCTGCATTTGGGCAACGTGCAAGATAGATGCATCAATGGTTGGAACTTGTTATAGTATATTTATGGGATGACTGAGAACTTATAGAAACTGGAAGGCAATGCCCATGAAATCAACACTTGAATTCCAGTTTTTAGTGTTTTGTATAATGAGGGATTTTAAATGTGTAAGTGCCTTATTGCTTGAAACAAATGAAAGGTGTTCATACCCCTCAACAGAGCAATATGTAAATTCCTGTTCTTTGGACTCCTACAGTTATATTAAGCCAAAGTAATGAGTATTGGTTTGCTCATAAAGTTGACAAATGTTGTATTACGGAAGAAGTTAGCCTATCATAAAAGTAATCTGGCATGCCTATTTTAATTCTGATGATCTCATTTCTCTGGATTTCTTAACTTACTCTTTGCCCTCATCTCTCCCTCTGACTCCCTTCCTTCAGACTTCTGCAGAAATGCATCTTAAGTTGTTGTTAGAGTAAGTTTGGCTCCTCCAGCATAGGAAGCCATGAGTTTTCAAACACTGAAAGAAATGCAGCCTTTTGGAGAAGAGAATTCAGCCAAAGTTCAGTTAGAGCACAGCCTGTTGTGGCTGTACCTGCCAGCCCAGGGGCTCACTCGTTCCTTGTTCACACTAGTTGGAGGTGGAAACACCAAGGAATATGGCACATGGAGGTGCACTGTAACTAGACTGGGACTTAAAACAGGTTGGGAGCGTTTCAGTTATCCAACTGGAACTAACATATCCTGTTAATACAAGGTGGTGACTGCTCTGGGGTAGGTATCTGTGTGGACAAAACCATCAATCAAGATGGTGGTGCAGCTCTAGGATCTCTGCCCAGCCCTTCACTGCAGGGTGGGAGGTGTGATCTGGAAAAGTATTACTCATTTTGCCATCTTCTGATAGCTTCAAAATGGGTGTTGTCTGGTTTATTTCTTCTTACTTCCTTTTCCAGAAGACGGTAGAATTTTACCCTTTATGTTCTAGACTTACTAAAGGACCTGTTTGTTCTTACACTGATGCCACTAATGCCCAGCTATTATTGAAGTCAGGAATAAGCTACTTTCCTAAAATTACCTTGAATTTCATGAGTGTATGGTAGCAATTATCTGTCAAAGAAAAGAAAAAAGAAGTGTATAAGGTAATTATCAGAAGGAAATTAAGTTAATAAGGGTGAGAAGAAAAATTATGATTAGAAGGTCTATTTTCTATAGATTCATAAGATGGTTTTAATATGTTCAATTTCCTCCACTGAGAATTTGTAAAAGAAGGAAGGAAAAATTAAGATGAGTATCCCTTTGAACCTTTTATTTTCCTGAAATTCTTGAGATTTTCAGAATTGTAGTGAGGCTTTTTTCCACTCTGGAATTACTAATTGGGAATATAGATGTCACAGTGTTACTGTGAACAGTACTGTGACTGTTTAGTTGGGATTCAACTTGCATATCTGAAGGCTTTGGTGGTAGGGAATTTGATTTAGAGCCATATTGCAATAAAATTATAAGTGAATTATCACATGACTAATATTTCAGCATTATCTCAAAATTTTAGGCGTTAAAAATTTGATCATTGTATAATCCATTAAATAGAAGATGCTGTGTATCAAAATACTCCTTCAACCTTATGAGTTACTGTTTATTTTTACTAGTTATTTCCTTAAATGAATTTTTTCTCTCCTAGAACCAGCAGGCACACAACCAAAATGCTGATAAGATTTCCCCATTATCTTTGTCTTGCATTTAGCTGATACTATATTTTTGGTTGCACAGTATTGCAACAATGATCTTCATGCTGTAATAACTTGATGGAAATATCCAGTAGTCTCGGGCAATATTTTACAAACAATTTATCTTCAAGTTTGTATTTTAAATGTATACCAGTAATCACTGTTGAGTGTGCTACCTATGTGGCTGCTTTAGTTCATGTCAATGTTTTGTAATGAATATTTCTTGCTGCCCTCTTCAGAGTGCCTTTTCATTTAGGAGGTCTAGAAGGTGGTTCATTGAAGTCTTCTGTTGAATCTACCGTAGTAATATCTGATCTTCAAAACTGTCCTGATGAATGTATAACTAAAATCTTGTTCTTTAAAAAGCTGTAGTAGACACAGGTTGTATATGCACATGTACATGCATGGATACAAGGGAGGGTGTTCTGCCAATGTCCTGCTGGACAGGACCTTTCAAAAGTAAGTGAATTTTTTAACAGTTTTATTTTCAAAATGTTACCTCACTAGTATTCAGTAGTAGATATGTCTCTGTATTGCTTCACTTTGCTAAATACAATCACGGTAGGCAGTTTAATTTTTAAAAGACTCTGTGATGAATCTGGTGTTCGTATGAGACTGAATTTCGTAAGACAAAACTTACGGTACTTTGTTTCCTTTAAAGGCATTCCTTTCACTTACACTGACATCCCAAACCCCTGTTAGCAATAGACTGAAAAAGTACTTCCCCATGATGAAATGGAAGAATGTAAAGTAGCATTTGAATGCACTCCACCCATCCTAGAATCAATATTCAGAAATGGGGGCGGGGGGCAGTGGATTTGGTTAATTGTGGGGAGACATACATTGTAGAGTTCGTTCGCTTGCACACAAGGGGTTTTACAATGTCATCTAGTTATGTCTACCTAATAAAATTTTGAAAAATAAAAATGAAACTGCCTGAATGTTTAACTCTTTCTTTAAGCAATTCTGTGTGTGAAGGATAGTTGACAATCTCCAAAATCTTGCTTAAATTTGTAATATTTTTTATGATATTTATATAATCTTTAAAAATAATCACACCAAATAATTTAAACTATAGAATCTTTGTGTTCTCAAACCCTGTATTAGAGTCACTTCACTCTTCACCTGCTTAACACTGAAAATGAAAGCAGAATTAAAGCCAGTTTACTGTGGTGAATATTTTAATGTAAAATACTCCCTGTCATATTGTCTTATCTCTGGTACTGCTTTCACTTTTAAAAGCATCTTAATATTCAACACAGAATTTTACCTTCTCACGAAATGTTAAAATGTTAGCTTAAAATAACCAAACACAAAATGAGGAGGAAATTGCTAATATCCAATTTTCCAATTCCCTTTTTATGACTACTTCCTAAAGCTTTATCACTTTCAAAGGGTTTCAGAGAAAGCAGTCTGTAGCTATAAACATGAAATAGGTAACCCATTAATTGAAGCAGGTGCCTCTTTTCTCTGGAAAGGAACTGTGTTCAGTTTCCTTACTAGGTGAGCTGTCAGTATTGATGGAATGTGTTTTCTGATGTGTTGGGGATTTTTAAACACTATACCTAATTATGAAGTTGCACTTGCACATTCATGAACAGGCACACAAGGTATCACCATTACCTACACTTTATTTCTGCAGGAAATAAAGCTGAAAAAGAATTCCCTGCTGAAAAACACAGCAAAAATCTTGAGGCCTCTGCTTGGTCCCTTTGGTGGAGGACAAACCTTTCAGCCCTCTGACCAGCCGCCTCCAAAACAGTCAAGACTTGCAACAAAATGTCAAGGACATCTTGCCAGAGGTTCCTTATCTGCAAGAATTCTAGCGTGCAGTGTGCAGCAATGGAAGGATAGTCTGCAGGCCAAAGAAATCAATAGCCCTAGAGCTGAAACTGAAGATAAAGGCTAACTTCTCACTTGCAATCTCAAACTGCTTGATAAAAGACAGCAGACTTTGATTATAAGCATGGTGTTTTCCCCAAGTAAATAGGGTTAATGTGCTCCACATTATTACAGATGATTACAGATACAGAATTGTAATCTTCAGATGCTCCCCATCAGCTGATTGACATGTGCTTTTGAGGGTTTTCATGATTTGCGTAGTAGTTTGGCATGAGCAGTGAAATGAATCACTGTGGGGTATGTGAAATACTGAATTAGAATTAGCAACCGTGTAAACTTGTTGTGCTTCTAAAAGCTTTTATGGCATCTCATCAACCAAAAAGTTTACTGGCAGGTCAGCAAGTTATGTAATTCCTTGCATTTAAAAAATTAAACCTATACATGGACTAAGAAGGAGGATCTCATATGGACAAGTTGGGCATAGTATGGTCAGAACATACTTGAATTCTGCTGATATCTGTGTTTGGCTTTGCTCTTGAACATATTTGCAAATTATGCAAAGAAAAAGGTAAGCAATGGGGTAATAAACAATCTTGAGTTACCCAGGAATGTAGAGATGAGGGTTACAGTAATCATGTAAGTGAGTTTTGGACAACAACAAAATAGATAGGTTCTTTGCATGGAAATACATGACTGATGGATATTGGTTATTGTGTTTGTACCAAAGGTCTCTGAGTGATACAGGGAAGACAAAATAGTGACCAGATGGGATCTGTAACCAAAAAAAAAAAAAGTGAATCTTGATGAAACAGTGAAAGACTAGTGAAGTCTCCTGCCGAAGGATATTGTAAATGCCAAGAGCTGACATAGAAACTGGAGCAATAACAGCAGAGAAAGTGGTGGCAAGTCACTTAATGTATAGAATACCCTGTTTGGCTCAGAAAGTCTTCTGAGTAAAAAATGGTTGGAAGCCTGAACTGTAGTAGATGGTAGTATTTGCAGTTTTTTGCATTCTCCCCCAGATTCCTGGTTTTATTTTCTGTCAGACTGTGGGGCTTCCTGAAGCATTGCTCTGTCCCAGTATTTTTGGGTCATTTTCTTTTAGTTGAAATTCCCTAGGTAAGGATAATGTCAGAGGATCCCAGCAGCGATCCATGAGAATGGAAGGGATATGGCCGCTCCATCCTACTTGACCATAGAAAATACTCTACCATGGATGAGATGCTGATAGGTAAGATAGGGGTTTGCAAAGTTGTGAAGTGGTGCAAATGTGTCCCCTTTGTGTACTGTTCTCACCATCAGCTAATTTGTTTCCATCTGTTCTGAGCAATATTCTTACCTCAACCTAATTTCCACCTAGCTTGTCCTCTTACTCTCTCTGGGATGCTTTCACAATCATCTCCTCCTTCCTCAGGCTGTTTTCCTCTTAATACTCCCCTTACTGGAATACTGAAACAATCTGAAGCTAAGATTTGTTTTTGTGATCATCTTAAGAGAGTTGTATGCATCCAACTCCATGTTCTGTGCTGTCCCAGTCCTTGCCTCCTTGACCGATTTGGGCATAAATAAACAGCACTACATTTCTAGAAATATTTCTTTCTAAATGAAATGCCATTTTAGGTGTCCCTTACCCACTTTTGTCTGCCTTCTGTTTCATCTATCCCATTTCCTTTTGTAAATTATGTTTTCTCTTTTGTTCTCTTATCCTAAAGAACTCTTGGACAGTCTCTCAAAACTCCAAGTAGGTAAGAGAAAAAGTGCAGCAAATCAAAATAAAGCTGCAGTGCCAGAAAAGCAGCACTGTGATTAAATGGGACTCTGTAGAGATTCCCCTGACTGGTAGTTGTACACTTCTAGGCTCCTCATTTTGAATTTTGTGATTGTTTGTTTGTTTGTTTGTTTGGCATGTGCATGATGCACCTAAAAAGTTACCTGTGAGCCTGTTTTGGGTGTTTGGTTTTGGTGGTGTTTTGTTTTGGTTTGGTTTTGTTTTTTCCTTGGGTTTGTTCTTTTTATTTTGGGGGGTGGGGGAGGGCAGGCAAGGGTGAGAGGACCACGGGGCTGGTTTTTGTTTGGTTTTTGTGAAGGAATCTGTATGCACCTACTGGCTGATGAGGGATGGCCCTGCCCTGAGACTGAAGCCTGAGGCTGAAGCCAGCTGAGAGAAGATTTTGTGATGCATGGCTTCCCAAGTCACACTCCCAGCAACGGGGTCAGGTGGATAAAACATCATTCCAATGCTTGGGCCTTGCACCCAGGGCATTGCTGCCTTCGTCCACTGGGGCAGGATTATGGCTGGTTCTTGTCCCTGGCCACCCAGCCCCTTCTGCCTGAGAACTGCCTTGTAGGTTCTCCTCTTTTAACTCATGCCTTGTCAAATAATAGAAATGGCAGGCTCCAGTCATTGGTACATCATCCCAGGACACTTCACAGAGCAGAAGATGGTGTCTGGAAGGAGTGGTGGGAAGGACACATGTTCGCAGGGGCAGTGTGGTGTGGCACCCGTCTCCCTCTGCCCCAGCCTGCTCTGGGCATCTCTCCACAGCTCTCCCCTCTTCTTGATTTTAACTTTTTTATTTTCAAACCATATCTATTTTAACCTTAAGTATAACCATATGTTTATTACTTATGAAAAAATACTTTCAAATACATGGCTTCATTTGACTTTTATGAGGTGATGGACAAGGCAGAGCTAATAATAAATTGCTTAGTGACAAACCTGTGCCAAATCAAATAAACTTGAATTCAACAGAGCTTTCCAATAATGCCTTCAGTGTTTTGGACCTTCTGTGTCTGCTCTTGCCTTTTTCTTAAATTCCTTTGCAACAAGCACTCTACGTCACCACTCCCCTTTTGATGCTATTTTAAACAGGTTACTTAGATTTCAGGCAACATTGAGCCTCTATCTAGCTATCATTTATTTATGTATTGTAATCTTGAGTTAGCTCTTTTATGGCTTTGAACCTTAGAAATGATTGTAGTGATGTTATCTCTCCTGTAGCAGTAAAAGGAGGCAAGACAAAGGCTGACTTTTCCTCTCCCACAAAGAGCATTCAAGGACTAAACATGGCTGTCAGAATTGTACTTCATAAAAATCAACCTTTGTGGAGACCCCTTGTCAGCCTGATGGTGGATAAGTGGAGCAGCTGTCTCTGCTGGATTTGTTCATTCACCTGACAGCCTGTCAAATGAGGAGTTCTCAGAAAAAAGTGGCTGAATATGAGCTGCAGTCATCGCTTTGGTGGCAGCCTGTCCTGAGCTGCCATTCTCTCCAGCTGTTTGAGGGGTAAGTGTGGGGTGTGTGCATGGGAACTTCAGCAGGTCCCAGCACCTGGATTTGGTGTGTAGAGTGCTGGCTCCCCCTGAGCCATAGCTACAGCCAAGTCATAACAGCCCTGCACATCCCAGTCTTGCTACTGGAAGATGTTATGGGATCCAGTCCTGTCAATGTGCATAAGGGTAACATATTACTAAGTATAATTCTTTTAACTCTTGTCTTTTCATAGACCTATCAAGATATGAAAAATGTGTGTCCTTTGGCATAGAATTTTTCTGCCTGCTATAAATTCAGGCAACAAATATTTCCTAAGTTAAGGCACAGAATTTAAAAAAATACCTTTACATGATTCAGTTTATTATGTGTATGCGTGATCATATTACCATGGTATGAAAGCTTTTGCTCTCTTACTTTTTTGATGCAATACGTAATGATTTATGTTATAATGTAATAATATATAAAATTATATGCATATATATTTAACCATCTGAAATTCAACAAAGGTAAATGCAGCGTCCTGCACCTGGGGAGGAATAACCCCANGTAACATATTACTAAGTATAATTCTTTTAACTCTTGTCTTTTCATAGACCTATCAAGATATGAAAAATGTGTGTCCTTTGGCATAGAATTTTTCTGCCTGCTATAAATTCAGGCAACAAATATTTCCTAAGTTAAGGCACAGAATTTAAAAAAATACCTTTACATGATTCAGTTTATTATGTGTATGCGTGATCATATTACCATGGTATGAAAGCTTTTGCTCTCTTACTTTTTTGATGCAATACGTAATGATTTATGTTATAATGTAACAAGAGAGACATGGAGCTCCTGGAGCAGGTCCAGTGGAGGGCAAAAGAGGTGATTAAGGGACTGGGGCATTCTCTTACAAGGACAGGCTGAGGGTGCTGGGTCTGTTCAGCCTTGAGAAGAGACAACTGAGAGGGGACCTCATCAATGTCTGTCAGTATCTGAAGGGAGTGTGCCAAGAGAATGGAACCAGGCTCTTGGTGGTGCCAAGCAATGGGACAAGAGGTAACAGGCACAACCAGATTCATAGGAACTTCCACTTGAATATGAGGAAAAATTTCTTCACTGTGCAGATGGCCACGCACTGGAACAGGTTGCCCAGAGAGGTTGTAGAGTCTCCCCCAATGCAGATATTCAAGAACCATCAGGACACAATCCTGTGCCATGTGCTCTGAGTGACCCTGCTTTAGCAGAGAGGTTGGACCAGATGATACATTGTGGTCCCTTCCAATATGACCCATTCTGTTACTCTGATTTCTTCTCATCTATAGGTAGATAATAACAGCAAACCAATAGCATTATTCATTCCTTGGTGGTTTGTCATGCTGCCTAACAAAAGAACTGCAGTGAAATAATTTAACTGCCTGTTTTATTGCTCATGTACACCTCTAGGGCTTTTTTATTATTACTCTTTTGCTGATTTGCTTATCTCAATGGCATTCTTTGGCACTGAATTATCTGCATTCCAATGTGCAAATGTATTTCTTTGCTTTAGTAATTGCCTTTTTATATAATGATTGTCTACCTCCTTTAAGATAAGAACAAGGTCCTGGAAGATGGTTGTTGATTTGAACTTGTGTATATTAAAATGTGAAATGAGACCTAAAAAAAGGTTTTTCAGTTATAAAGATGGATTACTAGATAAAGGAAAACTGCTGACACAAAGGCACATCTGGTGAGAAATGTACATTATTTAGGTTAGAGACTGACATTAGACTGATGTACCCAAAAAGTTTTATACAACTCAGTGATTAGAAGCAGAGTCCTGTCATTGTTTCTGCTGGCTACTGAGCTTGTTAGGTACGCCATATTTAAAATTAGCTATTCCATGAATGGAAAAACTAAAAGTCTGTTGTTTCCTTGTGAATTTATTTTCTGTGCCCCTCCATTATAACTTGTCTTCACCTGGTACAGCCTATATGAACTTACCTCTCCCTGTTAAATGTCTCTGGTCCTGCCCAGTGTTCCACAAATTGTCACACAGTGCCTTCTCCTCATCTCTATCTAAGCAAGAATTATCACATGCTCTGCCTTTTTCCAAAGCACATAGGTCCAGTTGGTCATCTACAAGAATTGTGATGGTTGCCAGACTAATTTTCAGGAGCTGCCAGGCGGGCTGGCTGCCCACCAGGAAGGGGTGACTGGGTGCTTCACTCTTTCTCCCAACTGAAGCACTCCTGCTTCAGTTGCCTTTGTCCAGGTACTGATTATCAAAAATCCTATTTGAGTGTGGTTACTCTAGGCCACCACACAACGTAGTGTTCTAAGCCTCATTTCTTTAGAATCTGAGGATAAAATGGAGCTTTTCATATGTGCACATATAAGGTTTTCCCTTTAATTTCAATGTGAGGTTTCATTTTTTGGACATTAGTATTAAAGCACAGCAGTGGTAATTAGATGATGGAAAGTGAGCCAGCTGTATGTTGGATAACGCAACTTGCAGCAGGTATAAAGAAGTATAAAGATGAGATGAGGTTCTGAACAAACACAGAAAAAATTCTGGAGCTAGGAATAGAAATTAGAAAGTACTGATAATTTTGACCAGATATTTCCAGGCTATGGAGACTATTTCTTCAAGTTTGGAGTCTGAATATGCAATGAATCTCCACAAAAATTTCCTGTAACTTGAATTTTCAAATCCCCTTCTGGTGCTGTATGTGCCGCCAGCCAAACAATTGCTAGGGAAGGATATCAAAAACTGCTAATAAATATAAATAATATTGGTTTACATTTTTTATTCAATAAAATAAATATTCCTTTTTTATATACTTTTTAAAATGTGGCATTTATTTAACAAGTGAAAAATTACTTAGCAAACAACTTTAAATCAACACAATTGTGCAAAATAAAAAACCCATGGATCTACTCATTTGTTCTAAGTAACTGTTGATTAGATTTATTCTGTAAATGGTCTAGCCTAAAATATTTCAGGGCTGTGATGTTTTAGGTATTTTTTAATAGTAAAAAAGCTGTTTTAAAAGGATGTCAAAATCTCAGTACTTGTTAAAATAATTTCAAGTTACTGCACGTCTGCTAAGCTTAAATGTGTGTTTTTATCATTCAGTTTATCATTTCGTTTAGACCATGCAGTTCACCAAAGTCTGTCTCCTTACCTAGATAGATGGTAAAACCAGTAAAAAGCCCTTTTTCTGTATATAGGTACATTATTCTATATATTCCATCTAAATAGATTATTTTTATTATATATTCTGTGTATAGTTTGATACAAATGAAATGCGGGAAAAGCTTTCTTGTTCAGTCTGATTATATTGGCAAATATATGAAGCCTTAGGAGACAGAACACTTCATTTTGCTAAATCTCTCACATTCATACCTGCTTATTTTATTGACAGCCCACCGTGCCAGAAAAGGGATTTGATCATCTGTGTTAAGAGACGTGGCATTATATTTATTGTGTGTTAGTGGTTTACATGACATTTAAGTAACTTTGTAGGACATGCTCTTGTGTGACCAGGCATATAAGGAATTTGTGCTGGAGTTAACAAAAGTTACAAATTACCTTGAAGAACAGCATATCAAGCATATTTCTTATTATAAATCAAATCAAGGCATTTTTGTGAGACATATTTCATGTAATGTAAAGGAAAAAATCCAGTGCTTTCACTGAAGAATATTGTGCTCTTTGCTTATGAACAGAAAACTAAATTCGGCTACACATAGTGACTAGAGTGCTTTTCAGTAAGGCATTGAAATGGGGTAGGGTCACTGTATGACAGGCTTCAGTGGATTTGATGGATGGAAGGTATTTTTGAAAAGATGCCATGTACTTGGGAGCCTTAGCATCAGCCAAAGGTGTTTGAAGAATGCTGCCCAAACTCCTGTATTAAAGGGCAAGGAACTGCTTGAAAGTGGGCAGTAGAAGCACACATCTTTGAAAGATTTTTGCAAAATAATGGGCTATAATTACATTTTCAAAAGAGTTTAGCCTGATGCATACTCCATTTTATTGTGCATGAGTTCAAAGGTAGTTGAAGTTAGCATTACCTCCCTTGGATTGTAAATGGATCCCAATCCAATTCACCCTGAATAATCAGGATCTTTCTAGAGGGACTGCTAGGAACCAAGAAAGGTTTTTAGATAGGAGTTGTGTAGCACCAACTAGAAATAAACAAGCATAAGGGTCAAGGGCAGCTGAAAATGGCCCAGCATTTTTAAAAGTTAAGCAAATTACATAGCATTCCATTATTTATTAAAAAAAAAATTCTTGATAGACAGTATTTTTTAGACTATGTTCAGATGTTATGTCTAAAATTACATTTTTAGGTAAATGACTCTTCACACAGCAATCTTTGTGTGTCGTGCTTTATCAATCTAACTAGTTAGAACAAATGTAGTTGAAACATTCCTGTAGGTATTGCAGAGGCTGAGACCAATATTATATACTCACAGTTCAAAGCTTTAGCATGGCTGGACATACTGCTTTCAGCAAGAAGGTGACAGATGTTGACTTTGTGGAGTGCTATCAGACACCAAGTGTGCAAATTTCTATCTAAATGCATTTTTAATCACTTTTATATCATTTTTTAAGATTATTATTAGATTGACCTGAGACACAATAAGGCAGATGGCTGACTTCTTGCATGGAAACATTCAGTTAATGAGGTGAATGAAACTTTCACCATAAAACACTAAATATTTTCTTTTAGGAACTATGATCTCAAGCTGACAACTTCCATGGGGAACCAAAGCTAAAGGAGTGTGGTTTTCAACAGAAAAGTATTCAGCAGAAAAAAAATAGAGTGTGTTAATAGCCAGACTGAGATTGTAGATGATAAATACTTCCTTTCAGTCTCACAACTGCATTTTTTTAATCTCTCCCCCCTAATTTGACAGACCACTTACATTTTAGTAAATTTATCTCTCCACTGATCATAAATATCCTCTGTTTTGCTACCAGAGGGCAACATATTTGCTTCCAATGCTTGGCCTCCCACATGTCACTTTTCCAACACATTTTCAGTCCCTTTCTACCTTTCAGTTGGAAGTGTCGAATATTTCACAGCAGACTGTGAACGTTAGGACAGCACAGCACAGAGAGAACACTGTGGGAACAGCCACCCTGAGGCAGATTTCTGATCCCCCAGACACTGTAGTGTTCTAGTAGCTCACAGCAGTGTTCCTGGTCCTTGGGAGCTTGTGACAGCAGCGGCGATGGATCAGACAAAGTCTGGTAACACAACTTGAGTAGTATCAGAGCTGGTTAAGCACTTTTGGAGACTCTGCAGGACCTGCTGGGGGAAAAGTGGTATTTTTGTGTTTTGTTGGCCTCACAGATATTTTTAAATTAATTTCCCAATAACTTTTGAACAAATGCAAATTTTCATTGATCACAATATTGCACAGCAATGGAGGTGCAAAGTTAGCACACATTACCTGAATCAGTTTTTTGGTTTTTTGTTGGGTTTTTTTGGTTTTGTTTTTGTTTTTTTTTTAAATTTGGAATTACAGCTAGACTCCAATGTGCACTGTATAGGAAGAGACAGTGAACTGTCAGCCCCTGCCCACTGCCTCCATGTTGTGAGACTTGTGTGTCCCTGCTATATATAGCATTATGTAAAATTCTCCCTGTTCTCCCTCACCCAACATCCCTTTTCCAAGCTAAAGAGCCTTAGCCTGTGAGCTGCTCACGCAGCAGAAATTCTTCCAATACTTTGACTGCTCTTATTGCTGTTCTCTGGTCCTTTTCCAGTTCTACTTTTTTTTGAGATAGGTGATACTGTACAGAACATGGATGAGACACACACAAGTCCTGAATATCTGGGGAAATACAGACTTTTATAATGGCTTTCTCATTTTTCATGCATGATTTGCTTTCTTGATTGCTAGTGAGTAAGGAAGTGAAAGTTCTTTGAAAGCCCCACTCAAACACCAAGGTCTCATTCCTGAGTCCTAGTTAGTCTGTACTGAATTTACATCTTGGTATGTTGCCAGACAGGGTGAAGGGACCCTAGAATCTAGGAGATTGTTTCAATTTGTTCCTGATTAACTTTTTTCTTCCTTCTGGAAAATAAATTTAGTTCTGTTGCAATTTTCTTTCTTTCTTTTTTTTTTTTTAAAGATTATTTGTTACTCCATGTTTCCTCAAATATAGGCTTTTGTTTCACTTTATAAGCCTATATATAGATATGTCCTGTCTCCTCAGTACAATAATCTGAGGAATAGTTCTAATTACAGCATTTACTCTTTCTATTTTAGTCTACCATCTCCAGCAGTGAAGAGCCTTCTTGATTATTGCTTCCAAAAGAGTTGCAAGAAGCTATGCACCAGGCAGAAGCTAAATATTCTGGTGAGAGAAAAGAATCTTCCCTCTAAATAGCAATAAGTAAACTGCTGATATATGCCCAGCTGCAAAGGGGCTTGGGTCCTTCCCAGGCCTTTTTCCACAGTTCTGGTATTCTTCTCTATTCAAGCAGTTTTCAAACCCCGCTTGTTAAATTACTCAAAATTTTCCACTTTCACCCATCCACTGACTTCTTACGCACCTTGAGAACTAAAGGGCAGATTTTTTCCACAAGAAAAACTCCTTGGTTGTCATTTTCTCCACCACACTAAGTTAACTCTTCAGAAAAAAATTCAGTCTTCTTACTGACATTGTGGACATATATGCATTGCCAAACTTTTAGATTGAGTGATTTGTTTCACTTGGATGGTCATGTAAAACAGTAAAATAATCAAATAGTGTATTTCTTATATGCAGATTATTTTCCCTCTAGCATATATATACACAAACACATATTCATTATTACAAATTGCAGTATTAGTTATTATATTAAAGTATATGTTGCTATGTACATTTTATATGTGTATAATTTGAATCCTGTTGAGTATTAGCAACTTTTAATCATGTTCATCTGATTGCAGTAGGCTCATACATTAATTCTCACACACATTAAGCAGCAGCACTGGCAACAATGCTGTATTGAACTGTATGTGCAACTGTGGTGAGGCAATGTGTGCTAAAAAACCCTTCCCACCACAGGTGACCTAAGATTAGGACATATCTGTTTATTAGCTGGGAATACAAGTTTACATGCCAGGGCGTGTCAGAAGTGCTAGGCTGAAACCACGAGCCCATCCCAGCTAAACAGGTGGATGCTAAAAGTGAGAATTGGATAGAAGAGCAGTAACAGTTGAGGTCTTGCCAGAGAACAGATAGAAATGTTCTTTCAATAGAATAGTGTAAATTGAACTTTTAATTACTATGTGCTCTTTTCAGCACAACAGATGAAAAACTGGAACTGAGCAGCTGGAAGCATGAACTGTTTTCCAGGAAAAACCTGCCTTGAAAAGTGCTTTGTGAGCATGTTGGAGTTGGAGAGGCAGCTGTGTGGTTTCACAATTTGATTCTAATTGTGCTCTAACAGGCTTGTGTATTCAAATTCTTATTTTGGAGCAGTGACTGAGGACAGGTGCTGTTTAATATGGTTCAATTAGACTTTGGTGAATCAATTTAAAAATACAAAAGTAGCAGATAGATGCCATGCATAATAGTAATGAGATTATTATGCAAACAACTTTTGCAAATATTCTAAAAATTGTATAAGTTATTGGCATTTTTTCAATACAGCTTCTGACACCAACATCTCACTCTGATCAGAAGCTAACCAGCAGATCAGAAATTAAGCAGGATGAAGATGATTGCAGAGACATGGCTGAGACACTTCTACCACAGCACAGATGTTCGAAAGTGTAGCTAAATCCCTTTGCCCAACTGCAGTAAGTCCCACGGCATCTTTCACAGGACTGGTAGTCAATTGCCCACGTGCACAGAATGGTGCCCACTCAGCACCTCACCTTGCACCTCGCTGTAACTCTCTTGCAGCTAAACAGCTTCCTAACATCTTCAAGGTGTCCTTGAGACAGGTGCCTTCTGCAGTTTCCCTCCTTACGCTTTTTCATTCTGCATTTAGTGTAACTTTCAGTTTCCCTTTGCAAATCTCCCTTGATGCACAATTTTCTCCCTCTTTCATACTCTCAGAAGGCACCCACACACCTTGTTAAGCATGTAGCCTCCATAAGCACACAGCCCATCCCTGTGGGCTGTAAGGGAGACCTGCACACAATGCTTGCTACAACTTTGTAACTTCATTTCCCTTAGGGAAATTAGTATTCAAAAGGAGTTTGTAAATGTATAGCATGTTGTTCATGTCCATCCTGGAGCAGAGCCAGCCAGTGGAAATCTTTCCTCTGTGCCCTAAAAATGCTATGTGCAAAAGGTTGGGAGTAGCAGCACCTGGGCAGTCTCCTTCCTGTGATTTCTCCAAAGTCAGCCACACTACACCAAGATATCAGCTTGCCTGTAAATTCTGCCTGCAGCCTCCTTAGCACAACTACATACAAGTGCCTTCTCTCACCCCACTGTCTTTCACTACACCCAAGTCCTAAGGAAAAAAGCGCAGATCTCCACCCATATCCTTTCTGATTATTCCTCTTCTGATGCTCAATTGCTGCCAAGCATTATCGTAGCTCACTGTCCTAAATATCAAATCCTACCTAAATTCTCTGTGCTAACCAAAGCTAAGAGCCCTTTGAATAATCTTGTGCTTGCTCTTGCCAAATTCTGCTCATGGTGATGCTAAGCCAAGGGCTATGAGTCAGTCACATTTCACTGCTGAGTCAACCTGCTCAGCTAATTTTATCCTGAACTCATATAAATGAGAGTGTTGCAAGTGGTGAGGACATGATGCTGATTTGCAAAAGAAGGTGACTGTGGAGTAGACACACTGTCAGGGATGTGTATGGGAAAAGGGAGCACGCTGGAGATCTGTACATGCCTAGTTGTCCTCACCTAGAGGATGTAAACACCAAGTAGCTTGACATCACAGAGAGGGGGACCAGAGGAATCACTGGCAGATTGTGCTGATATTTAAGACATACACACACACACACACATAAGATATACACAAGGTACACATATTTAAAAATGATCTTCAGCGCTGCAGTTACAGTAAGTGAATGATAATGCCTAATCTTCAAATAGCCCTGATATCAAAAGATAAATATATGTTTCCCATAAACAGTAAATACAATTCAATCTTCAACTTAAACTGTTTTTCAAAAGATTACCTGGTTTTAAAGTGTTTTTAGGTTCAATTGTGTAAAACATTTGGCACCATCAAGTGGTAAAATGGTGGACTGCTCCTTCATAGCAGTCTCAGTAATAAAAAAGGGAACAGTGATGTAATTGCCCAATGTAATTGTGTACTAGGAGACTAAAGAAACTTTTGAACATATTTTATCAAGGTTATTTGAAGAAGTTCCTGAGGTTTTCTCGGAAAAAGTACTGGATTATTATTTTTTTTCCAGCAAATTAAGTTGGATCAGTCATTGTTTCAGCTTGAATATATCATGGCAATCAGTTTCAGTATTTTTCAGTCTAAATTACTGAAGTTGAATCTATTTACATGCAATCGGCATAGAAATAATGTTCACTTTAGCACAGAAGCTAGTATGAACTTTTTTGTTATTCTCCTTGGTGGTGTCTTAAAACAATAATTCTATAAAATGGAAGCAGAAGTAGTAACCTGCACAGGACTTGCTTAACTTTTCCTTGCTGGCCATTGAATAGGCTTGAATGGGGCCAGCCAGTGGTAAAGGCAGTCTGCAGAAGAGGCAACTGTAGGCAGATAAAATGAGTAGAAATTAAATACATAATATAAAAGAGCACAATTAATTTGGTTCTAAAATAATAACAGCAACAAAGTCTTTTGCTAGGCCAAACCCAGTTCTGAAGTCTGAAAGGATTTTAAATTATGCAGTAATCATGCATCATTTCATTTAGTACCAGCTTTGGTACAGATAACACTTAATATATGCATAACTTGATTAAAGAAATAATAGACCTACCTGTGGGGTAAAATGATCTATAATTATACTGGTTGATTGTTAAATAAATGTTTTTAATTTTACCAGTGTGTGCTTATCAAATAAGGATTACAAAAAGACTTCCTTCCTCTTAAAAAAAAACCCAAATCAAACCAACCAACCACCCACAATGAATTCACCAACCAACCAAAAGCCCAAACCCGCTCCTGATAAAATAACCTTTTTCATTAGTTAAAAATTTATTTTAATGAGAAGCAAACTCTAGTGGATGAGCTCACACAACTGAAGAGGTAGAAGAGACAAGCAGATGAGCTGACCTCTGAGAAGGAAAAGCAAGTAATTCATGCTGGGCAGCAAACCAACCTGAGTGACATTGAACAGAAAATCCTTGTGTTAGTCAAAGGTATTTTTCCTGATATCACTGAGTAACATGAAGTATTTATATGGATTGAATCCTCATGTTTATCTGAGAAGTATCTGATGCAGAAAATATTTCTCGATTTTGCTATGGATATAGAAGATGGAATTCAGCTTGTCAGAAAAGGAAATTATTGATGTTAGTTTAAGTTAATTTCTTTTAATCTACTCTTCAGACACATAAGGTCAATATTTGAGTAAGAGGTGAAGACTTCATACTCTACTGTTCGTTTGAAATCAGTTAACTGAGCCTGGGATTCTCATAATGGGAAGGGGAGAGCATTTGCAGACTGCAGCAGGCTCCTTGAAAATCAGGATGCTCAGCATTTTCCTGCATCCATAGCTTGCAGTATTATGCTTTTTATATGTATCTTGGACTTCCAAAAAAACGGGCAGGGAAATGTGAAGGGTCTTTTGTGACATCTTGACCAAATTTTAGGAAGTTACGTGGAGAAAAAAGTTTTCCAAATTGTCCTCTTCTTTTTAAGTACTGCATGCACTTGATTGTAGCTTGTCCAGCTTCAGAAAATAATGTGCTCAGTGATCCCAGCAGAAGTGCACAAAACCCTCTCACTGTTTGTCCCAGTGTTAGATTCTAGAATCCCAATTACAAGTGCAGAGAAATGTGTGGTAGTTAGTAAAATGTTACTCCTTAATGATTAATCAGGACCAAAATGCATGAGTGCTGGGTTAAAGTAACATAGAAGAGAAAAAGATAATTATGAGGGAACAATGAGGAGAGAGACAAGGGAGATGCATTGAATTTCATGAAGCCTTCAACAATTTTTTGGTGTAATTCCCTTGTAGAGGCCTCAGCCACTACTCATAAGAGAGTGATTGATAGCAGCGCTCTGCTGTCACCCTCCTAAACACTGCATTTGGCAGGGAAGAGGAAGGGTTGCTGCAGGCTTTGTTGTCAGCAGGGAAGATGATCTGGGGAATGGCAGCGCTGCTCTGCCAGCAGCGGTGTCTCAGCTCCACCCAAAGGCCAGCCGACTCCCAAGCAGGAGCCATGGATCCCCACGCTGGCACTGCCTTGAATCCAAGCTAATGTACCTTGCCTCCAGCTCAGCTTTTTGGCTGGGGCTCAGTGCAGGAGTGGCTCGAGTCCCTCTGAGCTGGAGCACAGGCAGGCTGCACTGAAAACTGCTTTTCATGTAATCCTCGGGAAGCTTTTGCAGGCAAAGTCTGAGTAACAGGGTATTTGATTTCACACCTTTGAGAGGAATCTGTTCTATAGATGACACATCCTTTAGCTTGATCCTCGTGTCGTCTTGACTCTCTCTGAATTTAGAATTTACCAAACCAAAAGATCATGCAGAGATGCCACTTCATCACATGGATAAAACCGTGGCTTAACAATTGCTTTAAAAAAAACCCTGCAAAGTACAAAGACGTGTCAAAAAAGAATATGCAGTCTGTGATTTGTTTTAATAAATTAGGTTAAAAATGAGAAGTTATTCAGTATTTGCCCTGTTTCCCACCACTCATTACTAAGCAAAAGATGAAGTCAGAATGTGTGGGAGATCTTCAATAAACAAGCTACCTCTTATCCCAGAATACTGGCATCCCAAATTAGTGGTATGGCTTACAGGTAAGCTGTCAGTTAACCAAAATTTGAATCCTCATGTTGATATTGTTCTGCTTATATATATATTTACCAAGCTAAAGCAAAGTGTGGAACAACAAACAGCTGTAGAACAACCACTTTCTAAAAAGAGGAGAGAAATTCTGAAATTGCAATGGCTGTACCTGACATGGAGGAGGAATTTTTTTTTTTTTTAAATAGTGATGGCACAAGAGTAGATAACATACTATATCAAGTGATTTGGCTTACGGTAGTTGGGATTTTGAAGGCACAAGACTCAAATTTTAAATGCATTCTATTTTTGGGAATCAGTTGTGCTCTCATGGAGGTTGAAGTCACTCTAACTGGGCATCCAATTCTCTGAAAACACTCTGCTCACTGTAATAGATTGCTGGCAGATCTTCCTTATTCACTTTTGTATTATTATTTTTGAGAGAAAAGAAAATGAAACTTTATTCTGATGTTTGCTGATTCTATGATTGATTCTTAAGAGGCATCCTTTTTACTGTGAGCTCCTTTTAAAGAAATCTTAGGGTTTTTTTCCATTATTAGAAGGGTCCATCTCAAGAGTTTTTGCACAAATTGTAATTTTTTTCCTAAATCTTACCTTTCAGTGAAGTGTAATTCATATTTCTGCATCATGATGCTATATGAATACCTATGTAAGGATATCACAATAGAGTACTTATCTGTTTCTTTCTACTATTTATTAAAGAGTTGTTACATTTTTCTCTTGGTGATGCAGATAATAGTCAGGAATGTTGCAAGGTTGGTTGTCACTCCCAGTCACATGGCAGGATGCACTTCCACTTCTGTCTGGAGATGTAGGATTTAAGCCCCAGAAATGGGCATTGCATCCAGCAATGCAGCAGTAATTCCATGTGCTAGGCATTCCATCAGTATCAATAGCACTTCAAAGAAGAATCTCCTTTAAGAAGTTAAATGTTTTTCAGCAATAGCTTTTGCACCAGATTCCCAATGCACATATACAGAAATGAATGCTTTCTAAACAATAAAGAAATCTACTTCTGAGCTACATGTGAAAAATAAGTTCTGTCCTTACTTTTACAATAGCTTCTTTTGGGTATAAAGGAAACATTCAAAGAAGACAGAATCCACATCAGTTCTGCTAAGTTAAAACTAAATTGCATTGTATCTATCATGATTATTTTACCTGCATCAAAGATTGTTTTTGACCTATTAAAATTTTAATTGTCATAATAGAGATTCACCAAGTCAATTTTTTTAATACACCATCATTTTGCAGCATTTGCCAAACCTAGAAGTTTATTGTCCAATTTATTGTACAGCAGGATTGGCACATCGCTAGACCAGTGGACAGAGAAGTAGATTGAAAACTGACTGAAGGACAGGGTTCAGAGAGAGTGGCCCAAGCCCAGCTGGAGGCCAGTTACTGGGGGTGCATTGGTCTGCAAGAGGTAGAGTGGTGCCAGCAGGCCAAGGGGTTGGATCCTTCCCTCTGCTTAGCACAGGTGAGGTCATGCGTGGAGTGCCAAGTCCAGTTCTGGGCAAACATGGACATATTGGAGCAAATCCAGCAAGGGATGATGAAGATGATTGAGAGATTGTTATTTGAGGAAAGGCTGAGAAGGCTGGGATTGTTCAGCTTGAAGGCTCAAGAGGAGTCTCATCACTGGATATAAATACTTGATGCTTGCAGTATCACTGGGGCAGCCCCTGGGCTTTGTGTTGTGCTGAGGAACACATGCAGTGCTGTCTGCAAAAATGGAAAACCTGAACAAAATTTCACCAAAGGATATGTGCATGGGTACAATAAAGAGGAGCTCCAAAAGGATTCCAACAACAGATCAAAAGAACCAGAAGAATCAGGTGATGGGCCTCTGAATCAGAAATTGCTAAGTTTCACGGACGTCAACTTGGGGAAGGACCTCCCTCTCTCACATCCATGGGAGAACTTACAGCTGCCTGTGAGTCTATTACAGGGTGCTGGCTGGGGCAATTAGTATTTCCTTTTCCTCAGGTTAATGGCTTTGTACAAAGTTTTCATCTGCATTAATTAAACTGATTGTCTAGTGCTTAGTTTCTGACTGTGTTTAGTAGCAATGTCCATGCCCTATTTCTGAAGGAGAGCTCTTGACTATGCTCTTGGGGAGGTGGAAAGCTTTAGGAGTATAAAACCACTCTTTTACACTCCATGCACCATCACTGAAGTTGTTAAAGGTTAATGGTTGATCTGAACAAAAGCCTAGTGACGACTTAAGAGCTTACATGAAGTGACAAGGATGTTCTTTTAAAGAAATGAGGCGATTGTGGCAGGGGTGGATGCACATTGTCAGGCAGACTTGCTGAACATGAAACACTTCTGCAAACACAACATGATATTAAGTACATCTTAACAGGGGCTCAGCCTACAGACATTTGGCCCACACCCAGGCGCACAAAGCAGGATTCAGTTTTATGAAAAGCACTTCAGATATCGCAAGGAGTCTCGCCTGGTCTGGAGCTGCTGCTGCTCCAGAGAAGTGCAGGGTTCACACTGGGGTTGGGCTGCATATCTCTGCTCTATAGAGGCATCCCAGACTCCCCACGAACTCCCAAGTGGTGTTGGATGTTTGTCTGTAGGTAAGTGAGTGCCTTCTGTACTGAATATTTTAAGTGCTTAAACATCTACTACTATTTTAGAAGTCCTAGGGTATCCTGCTTGTCCCAATTTGACATTCCACAGAACTCCCACAGATCTTGTGTGATACACGCTAGCTCATGTGGGTATCTCGGGTCTTTTGGGACGTCTAAAATGGTTCTATGTATGAATGTTTAGACATTTAATTGCCTCCCTTCAGGCAGCTAAGTTTAGTCTTGTGCCATCTGGTGTTGAAAGATACCATGAGGGAATCAGCTCTGAGCTCTCACGGTTGCAGTTCATCAGAATCGCTCTAAAGCTGTGCGTCAAGGTGGCACAAACCCACGCCTAGAAATGCTGGGTTTCTTTTGTATTTTAACATGAGAGATGAGCCTTTACATTGACAGAGTATTTCATCTCACGTGTTATATGAATGAATGCTGACTTTTTAATGGCAGTATATAAATCTTTCAGAAAGTCCTGGAAGCTTAATGACAACACGTGCTCACACTGTGGTATATACAAGCCCCAGGATATGTGTCAGCAGTTCTCGGGTTTCTTTGGGTTGCAATGACCTCCGAGATATTAGAAAAGTCTTTTCTCAAGCCCCATGATACCAAAGAAGTTGTCAAGATTCGTCGGCTCTGGTTTTCAAGGTTGTTAATTCTTTTTTATTCAGTACATTGCTCTGCTTAGGTTCTTGTCACTGCTCAGGTCNTTTCTTGCTCAGGTCCCAGATATCTCTGTCGAGGTCCCTGACCTTCCAGGGTGACCAAAGGGATGCCCTGGACTCCAACAAGCAGTTTGCAATCACTTCATGTATAAGTTCTAGTCTGATCCAACCTTCATTCTCTGTCTCTCTCTCTCTCTCTGTTTTACTGGATTGTGGTGAAGAGTTTGATGTGCCTTCCTACTTGCTCATCTTCAATTTTTCACCTCACAGTATCCCTTTTCATCCCAGGAAAACTGGAAAAACATTTGAGAGAGAGGGGAAAAGATAGTCAATTGATAGGACAGTCAGAAATCTGTTGAGTAACGGGGCGGGGGGGAAGTGTTTATTTCACTTCTCAAAAATATTCTAAATGACCTCTGTGAGTTGTAAAAACACAGAGTAATACTGTCACTGGCAGTCCTGTTACATATTTATCAAAGACAACTGCAGTAAGCAATCAGAACTTTATTATTATAATAGAGATGTTGGCATCAGAAAGGGATCTTGATTCAGGTTATCTGACATTAGGAGTGTAGTGACCAATGCTGGATAGCTGATATGAAGTTCAGTTCCACTGATCCCAGGTATGAGAAGTCAGGGTGTTTGAAGGAAAACAGACCTGTTGAAGAATCAGGCAGGTATTTTTAATTAATATCAGTAATAAAATAGTTTTCTGCTCATGATTCTATCACAGATCATGTTGCATACAAAGTTAAACACACCCAAAAATACCACACAAGCTTTGTACCTTCATTCTTATATTCTGTTAGTTACAGCTGGAGAAAAAAAACATTTCATGGTAGGAAATGGAAAAAGAAACTACTTTATCATCAGTCCATTGGTATAATTTGCAAAGCAGTTTCAGAACCATTGGGAAAATCATGAAAATCTGCTGATAAAAATGTAAATTTAAGATTCCATGTTCAGATTAAATCACTAAAGAACCTGTTCAGTCTTTTTGTTGTTGTTGTTAGAATTATCTTCTGCTGCAGGCCTGGCATGTCATCCAGTTACGGGTAGTATGATATACATGATAGTAACATGAATACATGCTTAGATTGTATTCCAAATAATTCTGCATGTTCCTAGTATATGCATCCTTACAGCCTGTAAAAAAAACTTAGGAAAGTCTCCTCAACCAATATCAAAATTCTGTTTTGCAGAACTGTCAGTTCTTCTGATCTTATGGATCAGATCCACATGTAAAGGAAAATTTTGTCCTATGGTAAACACATATATGTGATAAAATTAATATAATGCTTCTTGCTTCCATTATGTCTTCAGGACCCAGCCCTGTCCTCTGCTACACATTGTTTTTTTTACCAAGGTTTACCAAAGAAAGTAAAGGAGAGAGATTTTGGAAGAGATTCCAGGAGCAGTTTCATCTTGATACAAGAAAGACTTTTTTTTTCAATGATCTTAATTAATCACTGGAACAGTCTCCCAAGGAATGTGGTTGAGTCCCCATCAGAGCTCACCTTCATGGGATGGTTTAGGCACATTTCCTCTCACTCTAGCACCAGTGGAAAATGGAGTTAAAAGTTTTACTTATTAAGAGGTAAGGTCTAGTGTGTGTAATATTGTTCTCTAATAATGTATTTGTATCATTTGCATAAAGCTCAGTGTTATTTTTTATAGTGTTTCTAGTATCTTTCTAATATTGTTCTAGTACCTTTTGACCCGTGGATCCAGAACACCACTGTATGAAACTGCAGGCTAAACTGCAATCCCTGTCTGTAAAATACACAATGCAAGTAGCATCTTCTCACTGTTGCACACTGTCATAGCACTGACATTTCACACTTCATGTTCTAAATTGCAACATTGCCCTAGACATTAAATATACAAAGAATAAGAGATGAAAATCAAAATAACTTACTAAAGGTTAAAGAAAAATTCTGAAAGACAATTGAGCATATTCTATTTTATTTTTCAGTATTTCTTTCAAATATCATAACCCACAATATTCTGAGAATTGAACATTTAGCATAGCACATTTGGCAAAGACATCTGAATGGAAGGAAATAAATTGTAATGTCTTGTGTGAACACATGGTTTTTGAACCTTGTACAAGAAGACAGAGAGCATTTCTTTAGCTTTTCCATCCATGGCATATTCCTACAAAGATTTAACCTGCTGCTGGAGATCTAACGTTGTATCACAGCTGGAATACTGTGCCTCTTTTCTCCGAAGTGCATGTATGCACATGCCGTAGTCCATCCTGCTAAACAATCTTTCTGCCTTAAGGACCAACAAATTCCACTGGTATTTCAGTCTTTAGATGGTTTGCACCACCTGTGAATTATTCTGTAGTTTTTATTTTTATTTCTGTAGTTGTTATTTTTAATTGTACTGTGAATTATTCAGTAGTTTTTTCCCATTATTTTCCATGGAAATCAGTAGGAGTTTAAGATACCTGTTTTCATGCAAAATTCTGCCTTAATCCCCATCTGCAAAATGCATGTAGTTACTCCCTCCAAGAAGAGAGACATCCACTGAAGTCTGGCACAAGATTGGATGTTGTCACTTTTGTGTTAGAGGACAAGAACTAGTCAGTGCAATGACATAAACATGATACATTTATTTGAAGCCTATTGCTGTTTGATTGTGAAAATGGTGTGATCTGAAGTGTGTGATAATACATAATTGTTTCAAAAATAAAATAATCTGGCTTTTGTTTTATTCTGACCTCTTAACCAAACAAAACCCAACTGTTTTTAATTTCTGCATGATGGGAGAGACAATGATCTTTCTCAAGCAACAACTAAGCTCCTACAACTTGATTGAGACCTTCCAAGACAGAAAACAAAGTCTGAATTATGCCAGTCTCTTCAGACATAGAAGTTAAACAAAATCTCTTGCAAGGCAAATTTGATGAGGAATCTCACTAAATCAGTAATATATGTGAGACAATATGAAAATGCATCCTGTTGTACTGTAGGTAGAAAATTAATCAGCTATTTTACAACTAAATTGCATAATTTCAATGGGATATTAATTTTCTAATAAAATCCACCTTTAAGATGCTGATTTCCTAGCCACATGTTGCAGGAGGATATTGTAAATGACTGGTTTCTTTTTCCTGTCAAACATGCCATGAGATGAACATACTACTGTGGAACTCAAGACTTTTAGGTTTGTTTTCCAATTTATAGCTCTCTTAAATGCAAAACTAGTTCTGTTGTTCACCATAACATGTTAGGTAAAACACTCGGTTGGATTTTCTTTACAGTAGAGGGCATTCCTGGTGTGGAAAAAGAAGTAATGTATCTAAATGTAAAGAGTAACTCAAACTCAGCATAAAAGCATCTGGTAAGATTTTGTTGTTCAGTAATTTAAATAGCATTTGCTGCTGTAAGATTTGTAATTGGGCTTGTACATAAAGATTGTTGTCAATATTGTTGTAGCCTTGTAAGTAGGTGCTGAGTTTTCATCATGCTTCATAGGAACTGCTTAGGCTGCTTTAGAAAGCCCTGCCTATATTTGCAGAAAAGTACATTTCCTAATTATGCTGATAGTTTCACATGCTGAGAGAAATTTCTCAGCCATTTCATGCATTTGTGGCTGGGCTTGGCTTTGTGTTTTTTTCATCTAGAAGTTGCTAACATTTCTGAGCTCATATCTTGTCACGGTAAGATGTCTCTGCATTTGAAATGATGAGTGCAGGAATTCATTCTTCTGACAACCTCTGTTCTGCTTTTGTCAGTGGTAAATTCCAGCTCAAGGAGGTGTCAAATCACAATGAAGAGAGGTTTGCCTAGGAAAAAATAATGATAATTCACGCCTTACGAAAATTAAAATTCAAACCCACAAGCGTGTGTGTATTAAAGGAAAACCTCATTAGATATGCACAAATTGAAGTTGCTTTGGCCTTAATTTTCTATTTTTTTTTGTAAAAACAAAGTTGAGAAATAAATAATTTTGATGCTTTGCTACAAAATTTTAAGGAAAAAAGAAACTCTTGTTTTCTAGCTATAAATGTTCTTTTTTCTTTGACCAAACCACTTAATTTTCTTTCAGATTATTTTCTTCAATCAAAGTATTACCCATTTGTATAATTTCACAAACAAATGTCCAGTACTTCTTTCATCTGCCTTTACTGTCTTGCTTTATTGTTTTTAGTAGTACTGGTCTTGCGAATCTCTGCGTCCTTAGTGTGTCCTGAAGGATTCAGCAGTATCATATACACAGATACGGTGTCTGACAGATAAATACATGGATAATCAGCCATGGAAAAGGCAGCCTCGCTAAAACACTTCTCTGGACCCACCAGCGAAGTTAATGTGGACTGGTTACAAAGTGTGGAAGTTATGTTGGCACGAGCAAACCTAGAGTAAATCTGCTGCAGTGTGAACAGTGTATGGTCACGCCACACAGTAAAAGCAGGATACAGGCCTGTGTGCTGAGAAAAAAAATATAATTTTTACTTAAACTCCTACGTATCCATGATAGCATAGGCGCTGTCATTCCTTTGCGTGTGTTCTCATGCTTCTGTCACAGGAGGTGGTAGAACTTGACCTCCACAGGTACTCAGATAAGCCATGAACTCGTTCATTTCAGGCACCTGACCACTTCACTGTGTCGCTGGTACACCAGGCACGGCCTGTGCCGCCGGTGCCTTGTGGCTCCGCTGGGGGCAAGTCCCGAGTGCCTCCCCTGAGCGGGGCACAGCCGCCGTGGTGTGTGTGCTGTGAGGAGATGTGCGGTGGAGATGGCGAAGGCGCCGAGGGGCTGCCCCGGCCCGGGGTCTGTGCAGGGCCGGAGGGGCGCGGGCGCAGGGCNCTGCTCCGCGCCGCACGCACGGCTGAGCCCCCGCGCTGCCATGGAGCCGCAGGCACGCGGTGAGTCTCGTCGGGACAGAGCCCTCCCGGGCGGCGCGAGGGTCCCGGCCCTGCCGCCCGGGGCTGCG
>VYXD01006564.1:626923-687210 GCA_013397195.1 Hylia prasina
CCAGGCTCGGCCGGGGAGCGCGGCAGGACCCGGCCCGGCCCGCGGGGCACCCTCGCCCTGAGTCCCGTCCTCCATCCCGAGCCGCGGTCCCCTTGGCTTTCCTTATGGTTGGGATGTTGGCGGCCGCTTTCTCCTCCTGTTCGCTATAGACGTTTCGCAGTCAGGTAGCCGGCTGACAACTCCGTGTTATGTTAGTGCCATCGAGGTTTGTTGGTTGGTTGAGGTATTTTTGTGTGTCCTGCTCCGCTGGCCGTCCCTCTCCCCGGGTCGGGCTGCGGCCGCTGCCTGCCGCGGAGACAAGCGCGACGGTGCGAGCCGGAGCCGGCATCGCCTCCCCTGTCCTGGAGGGCGGGAGCCGCCTCCAGCAGCTGAGACCCTGGGACTCGGCTTCCAGCAAAGCTCTGGGTCCACCGAGAGCCGCTTAAAATTGGATCCGCTAAAATGTTTTTGCAGGTTTGCAAACACCGCGTTCATTCACCTAAACTGAGCATTTTCTATTGCAACAGTTAGGGTTTGCCTAGCTGTTCATATCTCTCTCTGGATAAAGTTAATTGGCGTCCAAAGAAGAGAAGAAACTTTTCATGCGAGTTACAAAGGATGTTTGGGTCAGCGTAAGAGATTTAGCACAGACAGCTCTTGCTCACCTTTATATCTTCCTTCTCTTCTCTAAAGAACCTCATGGCTTTGTCACATAGGACTAAGTAGGTGGTACAAGTATTTCCGCAAAACCAGAATGTTTAGGAAACATTTTATGTCGTCTATGAATCAGGGAGATGAAATAAGCAGGAGACATATGCTCGTTGAAACTAACTGAAAAAATAGGCTTCCTAATTCCTAATAGGATAGTTAAAATCTGCCTGAAACAAATACACTTAAAAGAGGCAATGTTGGCTGCAAATATGTTTGTATGTAAAGGAATACAATGGGAAATTTGAGTTCATGATGCTTGAAATGAGAACCTTTCTGGCATGTGTTGCTGTCCCAATGGATGTCCCATGGCTGCCAAAATAAATAGATCTGTGGCTCATTTTTGGGGATTTTTAGAAGTCAGTATTAAGACTACAGCATCAGGCTGGTATTTAAACTAATTTTCTGAATACATCTGTATAGCTACCATGATGGGAGCTCCTGTTCATTAAACAGGAACTTCATAAGATACAGAATTTGGATAATTTCTTGTTTTGTAGAGCTGATGGAAAACTATCAGGTTCTGGTTAGCTGGATAGTGATATATGTACATGGGAATCTTCTGCCTTCTCTGACTAGTAAGATGAGTAAACACACAGGTTCTCAGTGTGTTAAAAATTTAGGTCAATAACTGTGTTTTGCTAATGTATATTTGTGTCAGCAGCTCTGTTACTTCCCCTGGTCTTGAATGAATTATTTTTCTAGATGAGTATCTATTGGCTAGTGAGAGAATGTAAAATTTTACCTGTGATCAATTCTTGAATCACTTTTTTCTTTGATTTCTCACCTGTGTGCTTTATTTCTACAGTCTCTCAGAACAGTCTCCCATTACTAAAAAAAAAAAAAAAAGTATTGCTTCGATAAACTAGCAGTACATTCCAAGATTTGTACATTCCAAGATTTTTGTGGTAGGCATTTGCATGCCAGCAAACCTTTGTTTTTACCCTCCCTTTTCTTCTAGACTTAATTTAGTGTAGAGCCTTGCTGGCAAAAAGAATTCAACCTGTATATGTCTAATGCTGTCAAATTCAGCTAAGTACATCTAAGCACTGGGCAGAAGTCAGAATTTTTCCGTCCCAGTTACACATTTTGCAGAGTACAGTTAGAGCAGTTTACTAACAAAACAGTAGCAATTTGCTTGAAATACTGCTCTACTTCCAGTATCTCTTTAAGCAGGAGGAGAAATGTATATACATTTGAATGAGTTTATTACTTGCTTCTAAAGGACTTTCAGATGCCCACAGAGAAATGAATCCTGAATGGTTTGTTCCAGTGTGCTCTGCTGGGGTATTGTGTTAAAACTGAAAAGATAAAGCTATGCATTTAAAAGCATTTAAAAGCATAATTGTGTTGTTTGTGCCATTTTATATTGTCCTTAACTCAGGCTATGCCTGAGTAGAGCAATTTTATGTTCAAGAAATGCATGCAAGTATAAAACACAGATTTCTTCAGAGCAGGAAAATATTTTTTGTCAGCATTTTTACATAGCAGCATGAGTCAACTTTATGAGTCTTAATGCAACTGTGGACAAAAGAAACCTGTTAGGTGAAAATCCACCAAGGTACTGGGTAGAGGTCGCAGCTAAACACCATGAGTTTCTGGGTGGTTCAAGACACAACATAGTATCTGTCCATGCCCCCAAAGACTGTGAAATTTAAATGCTCTGATATTTACTTTAAAGTACTAGAGAGAGTTCATGGACTGAAACTGTTATTATTGGAATTACTTTTATAGTTAAACATATTGAATGTGTCTGGCAGCATTCATGTGAATGAACTAGATGAGACAGTCTATTTCCCAGACAGAGGGAAATAGTAATTCATGTTAAAATTATTTTCTTATGAAATAACCATATGTTCCATATAAACAAATTCATATGTGTAATAAAGATAATAAATTTTACTTTATATATATTTTATCTTTAAGCCTCTGAGTGCTTTTCTGTTTGATTATTTTTTGTTCTTAATGGAAGAGCTGATCTGGGAACACACCAGCTTGTACTAGGTGCTAAAAACTTCATAAGAGCATATTTGTTTTCCTTCCTATGGCTGCCAGTCACTTCTCAAGTGAAAAGTTTGGAAATCTGAAGAACAGCGTTTCTCTTTGAAAAGGAGGAAGATCCAAACTGTGTATTTGCCTCTCATCATACTCATTCTACTCCAGGTCCAGATTAACTATCGCATGTAGTCCTGCTTTCCATTTTAAAACTATGAATGTCCTGTAATAATGACAGTACCATGGATGTCTTACTCTGTCTCTCATCTGAGAATCCCAGGTGACTTTTTAACACTGGAGCTTTGCTCATTACACATTTCTCTCCTTTTGCAATAATTCTCCATTTCTTCATGCATCCAGATACAGTTGTACCTTCTTGCCCTGTCACATCCTCTTGTTTCTTACTCTGATAAAGAGCTTTGATGTGCAGCTTTCTGCTCCCTTTTTACCTACACAGGTAGCTCAACCAGCTGCTTGCACTCCTGGCCTCTGAAACAGTTTTGAGGCATTTCCCTGTCCTAGCAAATCTCCCTAGAGCTGTTCCTGACAGTTGTTCATTGTAACCATAATAACTTGTGGTGGCTACACTCACCCCCGTCAGGTATTGCGGTGAGAGCTGTGGTTAGTTCAGATGTTGGATGGTTCCTTCTGGAGGCTTTATCTTGTAGGCTTGCAGCATCTCACATCCTCCCTCTGCTGTGTGCAGCTGGCACGCTCTTTCTGGGATCCTCAAGGCAGCAGCATCTGCCCTGTGATGTTACAGAGCAGAGAGCAGCACCTTGGTCTGTGCATTTGAGTGGAGCTTGTGATTAGAGGAATATCATCAGAAGTCACAGCATTAGCCCTCTCTCTGCCACAGTGGCACCTGCCATCTCAGAGTTAGGTGGTCTGAGGTCTCCATGGTGGGAGGCAGTGCTGAGAAGGACTTGTGTTCCCTGTGATGCGATGTACAAGACTTGCCAAAATGGCATTGGCAGCTTGGTCAGCATTCTCTGTCCTTGCTAGCTACTCATGTGGTTACTAATCCAGATAGGAATGTGTATAAAGTCAGTCTTGCAGAGGGAAGGTGGGGTTAGAGGACACAAGAATGTTGCCTCACTGCAGCAGCAGTGCTGTAGCCATCGCACCAAAGCAGTGTCTTGCTGGAGAGGGCAGCATCTTTATCCTTGTGTTTGAGTCTGGTGCTCTACCAAGCAGCACTGACTGTTTTGATCTACAGTCACCTTTTCCCCTAGGGACAGAGTAAACTACTGGTTTGGAGCTTATTTAGTGTAATTGTTTTATGGGAAGTGCCTCTCCACATGTGCTTTTTGTGGCATCAGGATTCACTCTATTCATCCAGGGGTTTGTGCTGTCTCTGTACTGGCTTCTAGAGCTCAGCATTGCCCCACCATGAAAGCAGGAGAGAGGACTTTGCAGAGGGTCAGGAGGATACTGGAGAAAATGAACCAGCCAGTGATAACCTGCTTATTTCACTGCACAATGGAAGTTTCAGCTGCTGTGTTAATAAGACCACATGAAGAGGAGGTCAAGTGAAAGAGGCAGGGTTGTAACTTATGATAGGATTCTTAAATATTTAACAATAGTGCACAAAGCTTGAAATAATAGCTCTTTCATGCTTTTTATACTACAAGGAGAGAAAATGCCTGTGTGGAATGAGTTATTTGGTATATCAGATTTTAAGCAAGTCAAGGTCTGAAATCAAATGCAGTGCTTCTCTTTTACACTTTTGAACCTGTACTGTTTTCAGCTTCATGACTCTTGTCACAGTTTGAAATTCAGTTTACTGAGGCTGAGAAAATTTGAGTGGCTTTATACTACACCTGACAACTGAAAATAATATACTGTGAGATTTGGAAACGAGATATAAAAAAGAGACCTCATCTAAAATCCAGGGCCACTCTTACTAGTCTTTTTAACTTTGACAGTTTTGCAGCCATGAGGACATAAAATGTAGAACATGCTAAAACAAAGACATCTAACCCTAAATCATATTTTAAAATTCTTGCTGTATTTTTTTCTCCTGTGTCTTATTTTCACAGGTCTGGTGGTATGAGCCCTACAGAGCAGCACAAGTGTAAACTAGTCTTCTCTCTGTACTAAAGTGCACTAGTGGAAAGATGAGTTTGCCAATGGTGTCCTGACGTGCCGCCCTGACTAGTACAGTAGAGAAGTGCATGGAACTTTTGAGGTGCTTTGCTTAGGCCATGTGCTGCTTGGAGAATGTGGCACAACCTTTGCTGAAGATTGCAGAGGGCTTGAAGGAATGTTTAGAAATTTATGCCATATTTAGAAATTTATGTATAATTTGGTAGCTTGTTTTAGAGCAATCATGGTATTCGGATTTAGAAAGAATGTACTCAACCCTTCATTCAGGATGTGTTTTCAGGGTAAAATGAATTCTTGCCTTCTGGTTATAAAATACCCCTTGAGGTAATAGATAAAAGTGAGACTTAGGCAGTCTAGTATTGTCTGATTTTCTTTGTATCTCATAGAAATGCACACTTGCAATGCCAAATTTTATATATGTAGTATGCTGTAGACATATCACTGCAGTGGAAACTGGGCCTTTTGGCTGCTGCATGCTCTAAACCCTTCTTGTGTGAGAAATGGTGAGAAGGGACTGACAAATACAGATTTTAGTAACAGATGTCACAGTAACCTTCTTCAAAACACTTCAAAACTATATGAGTGGATTTGTTTGATTCTTTAGGGCAGAGGTAATATTGGTTAGTCCTCTTTGCGGTCCATGTATCAAAATCATATCTAACCAGGCTATCATGATTACACTTCTACATCCATGATGTAATTAAGTGTTGCAGGTGAGTAATGGTAAAAGACATATTTAGCAAGTGCTTGTATTGTACTTCAGCAGTGAATCTCCCTTTTCTTTCTCTTGTGCTGTCCCTCAGTCTCACTTCATACAAAGAAATAGAACGGCAGCAATGAGGATCTTGTTGCAGATGTTCTTATTGAAAAGTGTAAAACAAGTGCAAGAATGCAACAACTACAAAGTGATACTTCCTGAAGTGCCATTCTACCATAATGATAAAGCTCTTATAATGTCTTCAATTTTCACTCTTCTGCTTGGGTACATTTTACCTTTTCTGCACTTTTAGGATTTTAAATCACTGGATGATAAAAAGGGCTTCTAAAAGGCTGCTCTTGTTAATTAATTACTTCTATGTAAGATTTCTTGAACTGTTTGATCCTTTTTTACTTGTTCCAACAAAATTTTATTGTGCTTATATTAATGACGTGGTTATTAATGGCATGATGAAGTGCAGGATCCACTATTGGGTCCCCAAGCAGACAAGAAAGATCCTACTGCAAATAGTTGCATAAAATACTAGGAATTTCTGTATTCTCTTCACATTACCTGTCATGTTTTCTTACGTAAGCTGGTTGTTGAAAAATATCTCATGCTTGTAGCTAAAACCCCACTCTTTTACAGCCACCAAATAACAATACAGCAGTAAAATTTATAAAGACAGGTTTACAGAGGAAAGGAAAAGTAATAGTTACATGTGTGTATCCCATGGCCAGATAAAATAGCTTTTCTCATTTAACCTGCTCTCCTCCTAATGGGCTTTCAGATGCTTAGGACCTGTGTAGTCATGAATCCAGTTCATGGATAATTTTTTTTTACATTTTTGCCTTTCTAGTCACTGAAGAAGAATCCAGGGAGCTCAGAGAAGTGGGCTGGGGGTGTAAAGAACAGAAGGAGGTCTAATGACTTCTGTCATTTCCAGAAATGGAAGGCAATGATATGTCTTGAGCAGTCAGTTCCTTCTGAAGCAAGAAGGGCTCTCAGGAAGAATGCATACTTCTGGGGTTTTTTTGTTGGTCTTCTAGGGTTTGCTTTCTCTAAAGTTGTCCTGCACTCACCACTAATGTACTTTAGCCAGAAATTACCCTTGCTGTCCTCCAAGAACATAATGAATGTACACAGGAACTAGAACACTAGTGGTGCTTTAGGCAGAAAGAGACCTAAAACTCCATTCAGAAAACATTTTTGATATTCATACAAGTGTGAAGTGCCTGTAGATAGAGTGTTGATTTTCCCAGTGAAAAGTGTTTGCACAAAATGTTTATATAGCAGGCAGTGCAGTTTATTTTCATGTGCTTTTCTTGCTGAAAGGGCTACTTTTGTTTGTTGGTCAATGAAGTTGTTAGGGCCAGATCCTCTCCAATCTGTTTCTTCCTCTATTGTGAACGATTGTTTCTGGTTTTTCTTTGCATTTATACAGTCTGATTTTTCTTGGGGTTTTGCATTAATTTATGAAGCACCCTTCCTCCTTAGGCCATCCAAATACATAAGTTGTCTCTCTTTAGTACCTGTGCCATGCTTTCAAATTGTATTTAATACTTACCTAATAATTGAAGTTACTAACATAAAGTTGCTAATAAAACATAATTTAAAACTATGTATGGTATGAATTTAAAAGGCTGTATGATTTATATTCTATGAATATTTATAAATGGTAGCTGAAGGGAGGTAATGCTTTCTATGTTTGCTTCTTCAGTAAAGTGTTAGGTTTTTCTGTGTTCATCTGTTCAATTGTCTTTTCACCAGTTTCCTCACTAGGAAATTGCCTTGCCACCTGGGTTGGGACTAAGGTGATGCAAGTTTGTGCTTACAAAAAGGTGGCTCATAAACTTCTAAAGTTTTAAAATACTTCTGCATAGTTCCCTCTGAATAACTTTTCATTGTGCTTTAGGTGGATTTAGTAGTAACTTGTCAAGCTGATATGGGCTCAGGCATTTTAGGTGCTTATCTAATTCTTTTTATATTTCTCACTTGAATTAAAATGTTCTTAAATGCACAGAGTAGACTTCAGGTCACACTAAGATTTTTGGAGTATGATATGGAGCAAATGTGCCTAGTTAGAAGATCTTCTGAAGGCCTTGGATACTTTATATTCTTTCTCTGGTGCATGCTGGGCTGTTGCTGGCTAAATTTTCATTAAAAAGCAATCAGAGATAGTTGTATTTAAACAGATCCAGATTTTTCTTAGAGACAAGTAAAATATATGTACATTACAGAGTTAGAGGGGCAATTATGCCAGGAACAGAAGATTATCTTGTGCTCAAAGTATTTTAGGTAGATGGCAGCTATTAACTTATTATTGTGGGAGGAAGGAATCAAAGTTATAATCGAGAAAATGATTTTTGCTATGTCATTACCTAACCAGTGCTGTGAACTGTTATGAAGATATGAAGAACCAGTTCAGCCATGTGCTCTTGCGAGAGAAAATCCTTCAGTCATGTAGTGGGAAAGGTGGTTCAGAACTCTGATAGCAAAGAAAAGATGACGGTGAAGAAGGAGCAATTACTTGAATAGCCTGACTGATAAGAAAAAAAGCTGCTGAATAATGTCATTCAAACATTCATATAAACGGAATCACAATGCAGACTTGAAGACTTAAATAATGTCTTTGCAGAGCTAAATAACAGATATTACCAGGAAACTGGAAGTCCAATACTACAGATGGAGGAAAAATGTGTTCTCTTGGTTTTAAACTGCTTCAGAAAACAGACAAGCATAGATAATCGGCAATATAGATGAAGCCTGCAGTAAGCACAAGGAATAAAGAAGAGTATGTAATAATAATAGTTGATTATATGTAATGATAATAGGTACCCATTTAGGAGAGGCTCAAAGATAGTAACCAGATTTAGACCTAGATCCAGAATTAGAAGGATTTTCAGGTGTGTCCAATTCTGCGCACAAATATGGACATGTCCTGAAAAGGGAGCGGCAGTACTTTGGTCATAGTTATATGCTGTGTGTGGGGAGTCAAGGATGGGGAGGGTAAGAAGAGAGAAAAAAATTTACAATTAAGTTGAGCAGGGATGAAGATGTGAATGAAAGTTATTAGCAGAGATGCAAGTATTGGAGTTCTGGTTTATTTCAGAAATGTTGCATTATGTCCATCTTGTAACAATTTCCTCATAAAATATTCTTACTTAAGGTGGTAGAAGAGTGAAGACAAGTCTTGTGTTCATTCTCTTGACCTTCTTAAGGTACTGAAGTTAAAATAGGCATTATTTCACACTGGGTGCTGTACGGATTCTGGGTTGGAGGTTTGAATGATATTCTTGCCACTCGAGTGTGGTCTAATGCAACCTCAGCAGCATGACAACTCATGCCATGTCCTTAGCTAAACCCCATCCTTCTCCTGCCCATTGGTCTGCCATTGCCTGTGCCCACAGCAGCTGTTGTAGAAGGTCGCCCTCTTTGGTTCAGGGATTATCTTCCCAGCTCATCTTCAAGGGAAAAAAAAAGGCCCACACTCTGCCTGTGTCAGCTGCCATTTTCTGCTGGTATTTGAGGGTGAATTGGAGACCTCAAAGACCGAGGCTGTATGGTAGGGCTGGAAGTGCCAGTCTCTGTCTCCTGCTCCAATAAATAGCCCCTCTTCCTGAAGCATGGTCTTTGTGTGACCAGGGTGGCTGTATGGGGCATCATCTCACCTGTTTCTGCACAGATAGGCAGGGCCCTAAACCCCAGGTGCCTCCACTCAGAGCCTCACTAAACAAACAGATTTCTTTGTAATGGTGTTTTACATAACACTGCGTGGGCAGAGCCACAAAGTTAATGATACCAAAAACTCTGAAGGCCTTAACATGGAGCTTAACACTAGGAGCAGGATAGTAAGTGCTTCATTTCACAGCTCGGGATGCTGGCAAAAAAGCTTGTGGGAAAAACAAATCAAAGTTGGAGCTGGACAGGCCCAGATAGATGGTGCTGTTCTGACTGAGAAGTGTTTTGTGTGGCCTGTATGCAGACAATTACTGTTACACTAAATCCAAATTCCAGGTTTATCAGAGCAACCCACTGCAGCAGCAAGACATCCTGGCTGAAAAGCAGTGCATCTGTAGGAAGTAGTGTGGCACTCAAGTGAGCTGTTCCTCAATATATTTGGAGTATTTCCTTTAAAAAATAAAAAATTGTTTCATCTTGAATACAGGGCCTGTGTAACAGAACTATTAAAATGTGTTTTTTTCAAATAATATTCATATAAATGAGCTTTGTTTTTATTGGTTTTAAGTAAATTGTGTTGCAGGTAGATGCATCCAAGAGTAGGTTGGGTTTATTTAGGGAAGACTAGCGGAAGTTTCCACTGTCATATGACACACACCCCCACCCCGTTGGGAAGGCAAAAGTGCACTGGTGCAAAATAGCTAGTCTTAATTATGAAGGGATTAAGGGGTGAAGCAGGTGGTGCTTAAAAATGGGGGGCTGGGAGGGAGGAGGACACAACACACTAGACACGTTTGCTCTGAGAAGTGTGTTGATTCACCGCCTCATTTCGGTGGCCATGAGCTTTTACGTAATGTGACACAAAAGATTAAGAAAAACTCTGGGAAAAGGAATTGTACCTTTCTCCCAACTTGGAGAGTGATGTCAGCTCTAGGGCCTCCAACTTAAGAAAGGCATGGAGGGCCATAGAGATAAAGAGAGAGTTGGAGCACCTGTCCTAAGAAAACAGGTTGAGAGAGTTAGTGTTGTTCAGCTTGGAGAAGAAAAGGCTTTGAGGAGACCATACAGCAGCTTCCAGTACCTGAAGGGGTCTACAAGAGAACTGGAGGGACTTTTTTCAAAGGCATGTAGTGGCAGGACAAGGGGAAACGGCTTTGAACTGACAGAGAAGGTTTAGATTAAATATTAGGATGAAATTATTTACAGTGAGGGTGGTGAGACAAAGGAACAGGTTGCCCAGAGAAGTTGTGGATGCCTCATCCTTGGAAGTGCTGAAGGCCAGGTTGGATGGGGCTTTGAATAACCTGGTCTAATGGAAGGTGTCCCTGCCCATGGCAGGATGGTTGGAAGTAGGTAATCTTTTAGGTCCCTTCCAATTCAAACTATTCTGTGATTTATTGTTGCCATTTTGTAATTATACTGCCTACAAAGCTTAGTCACAGATCATGGATATTTTGTGCCAGACAGTATGCAATAAGGCAGTCCTGGTCCTTTAATATTGTGATCTTTACTCTCCTAGTATGAGAGATTGATCACAGAGGAGAAAGATAATTTGTCCCATTTCTCCCAGCATTCCTAAATATGAACTTTAGTATATGTAACAACATAGAGACATTTATTCTGTGAGCCTGAATAGAATAAAGAATCTGTCATATACCCAATTATAATTGTTTCCTGTGTATTTTCCCTAGTACATTTATAGGACCAAAAGTGACACATCTGTCTTACATGTTGAAATAGCTGAAAGGGGGTGTGAGGAAATCAAGCAACCTGCTGGCTGCAGCACGATTTTGCTCATTTTTAAATTACACTTTTAAAGATCTTATTGGTTACGTGTTTTGTGATCTAAAGGACACAAAATATGACTACATGAAGAATTTATTTTGTAATTAAAAATATATAATTTTATTACTTCTCGCAGTACAGATACGTTGTTGGAAATTAATTGAGGAGGCTTTTGAGTTTAATTACACTGCAGTTAGATTGCTATCTAATTATATTCTTTTGCACCTGGCTTTAGAAAAGTACAATAAACTGATTCATTCTTAGGAGAGAAAGGTTATTAAATCCTGCCATTAAGTTTCAGTGATTTTGAATCAGTGAAGCAGCTGCGTGATCTTAATTATACAATTGATGGGATTGGCATCACTTCTACCAGCTGAGGATGGGACCCCAGGTGCCTCTCTCTGTTCAGAGATGAGAAAAATGTACTGTCATGTATTTTTAGTATGAAAGGGTGGGTTTAAGAAATGTTACTGACAACTTCCACCTCTGACTGCCAGTATTTCCATGTCATAGCTCTTATCTTCCCCTATCTTCCTTTTTCTCTAGTTTGATTATATATGCATTATTCCTTCATTTGTTTTATGCTGTGTTACAGTTTCTAAAGTACCTTATTTGTAGAGAACAAATCCCTTTTGTGATGCAGTGTTACCCACTTTGCATTCCCTATTATTCCATTGTGACTTCATCTTTATCCTTTTTTTCCCCTATTTTTTGCTAGAGTTAACAACTCTTCCACTTTTTTCTTACCATTGACTTCACAGAAAGTTGTGCAGCATGATCAATAGCAAGCACAGAAAGTGGTACAGTGCCGTCATTTCTTTCAGTCTGACATAACAGAAGGAACCTTCTACTGTCTTTACTGTTACATTTCACAACAATTGCTTTGTTTTTCCATAGCTTGAAAATGTTACCCTTGTCCAGGCATTCAGGATTGTTATTCTATACAAAGAGAGCTTGCTATAGAGTAAAATGTGTAAGATCATCCTTGCATTCCTGGACATTTCAGATAATTATTTTGCTTGGATGATCAGTTCCCAGGTTGAAATCTTAGGTTAAAGTAAATGATATGTATTTTTTTTAACCATTATTGCTATTCTCACTTTTATCCATCATGTTTCTGTGTTTGGCATGATTATCAAACTCCTTATCAATGTGTATGGTTTCTTGGTGCAGCGGTCACGCTGTTGAGTCTCTTTTCTGCCATTTTTTGTGTGTAGATTTTCTCTTTTCACTGGCATAGATTGTCAGCTGTGTCAGCAGTTTCGGCGGGAAAAATAAGGTAGAGACATCCATCCTTAAGGTATGATTAATTTCATTATACTAAAACAGAGAAAATAATCAGCACAGTACAACTGGCTGTTTATCCAGGAGCTTCAAATAAAAGTGTTCCTTTGTTTGGAAATCTGCCAATCTACCTCATAGCTACGGAAAGATTTTCTTACTGCTTGGATTTGCAGAGGTTAAGAGGTGGAGGGGAAAGCATTAATAAAGTCAGGATGACTGGGGATCCCTACTCTGAGATTTTAGACTACTTCCTAGAACTCTGGAATACCCAAAAGCTGTACTTTCCCTCTCTTTCACACTACTGCCAACCTAAAGCTCAGTTGAGAGAGGGAACAAAGACATTGGCCCATCCATCTCTTTCTTCCAAGGAGCATACTCAGAGCAGAAAGAAGACTGAGCCCACATGGTTGCAGAAAGTAGAACCTACATTTTTCTGTAATGTTTACATTTTTAATCTACATCACCTGTGCATCTTAAATATTTTCCTCTCTTAACCAAGGTGAATCCAGCCTCTGAATTTGTTTTTTGATCATAACTTCAAATCTACCTTATATTCTCAGTTCTAAGTCCTTTAAGAGAATGGCAGGCTGTATGTAATTGCTAGGCTCAAGTCTAAGCAAGTTCAAGACAAGTTCGGACTTGTCCACAGTTAGAACCAGAGACAGAAGGGAAGATCTTCCTTCAGTAGTTTGTTTTCTAGGCGAATTAAAAGATAACATATTTTCCTATTTTGATCTTCCAGTAATAACTTGGTAGTGGAAAAATGGTATGGAAATCCTTGCAACTTCTGATAGCTTTTTCTGATCAATTTAGTTATTTAGTGCATGCTTCTAGTCCCCCTTCTTCCCCCCTTAATCTCTATATCTGGCATTAAGACTACATTATAAAGAAGATCAAAGACACTAATGCAGTGTCTGGACAGTTCCTTTGTTCTACTTACCATTTCATCCCTTTGAAGACTTAATTGCAATTTGAATTTGTGAGCAAGTGTTTTCCAAATTTAAATAAAAAACTTTAATGACATGGCAAAAGAAGCTGTAGCAAGTAGTTTTGCCTACTAGAGGAGTTATGTAACTTGTTTTCTCACTATTTGATGTGAATGCTAGATAACAGTGTAGATATGGTATTTTTAATTAGTTGGAAAACAAAATAGCAGAGCAGTAAAAGAACTTCAATTCTTAAATGCTTTGTTAACACAAGGGATCATCTATATATTTCCCTGAATGAATGTTAGAAAATGTACACAAACAGAAATTTGATGGTTTTTACCTTAATTTTGCTGTCATCATGGTTGATTCAACAGACATCAGTGCCTACAGTGTAAGCTTTTCTTTTTGTTGGGTTTTTGGGGTGGGGGTTGGGATTGTTATTATTTTTTAAGCCATCAACATACGAGAAATAGTCTGATATGTACTACTCTAGAACATGGGTCTGAGATGAATAGAGAAAATACATAAGAAGCACTAATTAAAACATCTTTATATAGTTAATCTTTAGATACCTGTGTAAGTATAAAAATCTGTCATGGATTTTATCATTGTATAATTTGGTTATTTTAATTCGCAGAATAGCTACAGATCGTCTAGATTCTAAGTGGGTTATTAAATTTGTCATCCCTACAATTCTACTGGCAAACATATGCACAGGTATTGATCGATGCTGAAACAGTTTCTTGCATTAAATCAGATTTAACAGCAGACTGTAGAATTAGAGTCACTAGCCAGAGCTACCGTGAACTTCAGGAGAAAACTCAAAAATGCCCAGTTCAGCACACTGGAACAACTTGCATGTTTGTGGTATTATCTTGTCGTATGAATCTTTCAGAAGAACACAATACATGTGTTCCCCCAGCTATCCACCTCCCACTTCTTTCTATATAAATCTCCTAATACAAAGGATTTTCTGCTCATTTGTTTCAACTTGGATCCTTCTGTACGACTTGCAGTTCCTAATTACTGATAATCCCATACTTTTAATGTTTCATTCATATTTTATCTAATTATATGTGACAGTAAGTACAAAAACTTTACTTTAAAGTAGAAGCCAAACAGCGTTTTGCGTTGATTCAAACCTACTATATGACTTCCCACACTTTATGTGGGCGGGGGTTTTTGTTATTTTGAAATAACATATGTCCAGAGAATCATTAGTTTGCCTGTTTATGTAGAATAAATGAGTTACATGTGAGTATATTATTCGTGTAATTTGCTGTAGCAACTAGAGTTTGTATGAGAACATAGGACCTACAGTCTTATCTCCAGCAATCCTAAACCACAAGAAGAGGCTGTCTGGAAGAGATAATGAGGGAGGTGGTGTGGGTCTTGCATCTGTCTCTGGACAGAGTTTTGTGACAGATCCCAGAGATAATTGTTGATTGATTAAGCTCTGGATTGAGTGTCATTGCAAATGGAAGAAGTGGAGAGATGGGGATAGGTAATGAGAACTCCCTAGCTGACCATGGTGAATGAGGGAGGAGAAGTTCAAGGAACAGGTTCTAAGGCAGTTTCTGTTCCATTGATGCCTTCTTGTGTGATTTTTTTTTTTAGTGTAATAGAACTGCTGGGTAGGCACAGCAGCTGAAATTAAATTTGGGAGCAACAGAATTAACTTAATCTGTGTAAGACATAGTACGAGAAGAAAACAGATGTTAGTGGTAGTGTCTAGGCTCTATCCTCATGCCCTACCTGTTAGTGGCCTGCTTGAATGAAACTTGGAAAACCTGTGCTTTAGATCAGTATGTGGAGGTCAATGCCTAAAATACTGTGCTGTTAGTAAAGGACATGAGAAATACAGGATGTCACCAAAGCCACAGGTTCTGTAAGTGGCTGGTAATCTACTAGATGAGCTCCTAATTATTTCAGGGAAGCTTGTAACACCTATACTGCAAGGTGAAGCGAAAGCTATTCACCCACTATTCAGTTGTTCCAACAACTGAAATGCTCTTCTAAAAGGGTGGAAAGTTAATTTCCAATTCCACACCTGGATATTAGTACAGTTCTGAAATAATAGCAGCTCTACATCTGAACAATTTAATTGCAATTCCAGTTTTTCCAGATCTGACCACGGCCGGAAACAAGGCATGACCTTCAGTATTTCTGGGAGGAGTGGATAAGAGGAGAGGGAATGCAACTTGAAGGCCATTTTTTTTTCTGCTACCAATTACCTGATGTTAATCTTGAGAACAACTCAGCTTCTTGTACAACTCCCTTCCCAGAGTGATCAAGCCTTCATGGCTCATAACTAATACCTATGCATCTTTAGGCAAAAATATTATCTTTCCTCAGAGCCGTTCCTGTGTGTTGTAGCTGGGCAGGAGAGGAAAATGCCTCAGTCTTCTTCAATCCTGGGAGGAGACCTCATAGCAGTCTACAGCTTTCTCATGAGGGGAAGTTGTAGGGGCTGACACTGATCTCTTCTCTCACAACTAGTAACAGGACCTGAGGGAACAGCCTGAAGCTATTTCATGGGAGGTTTTCCTGGGATATTAAGGGAAAGTTCTTCACCCAGAGGGTGGTTGGACCCTGAAGAGGTTCCCCAGGGAAGTGGTCACAGCACCAAGCCTGACAGTTCATGAAGTGCTTGGGCAGTCCTCTCAAACACATGGTGTGATACTTGGGGTTGGCCTCTGCAGGACCAGAAGCTGGGCTTTGATGATCCTTGTGGGTCTCTTCCAACTCAGGATATTCTATGATTCTATGCTTCTGTTTTATGCCCACTCAGGATTTTGAGACTGTACGAGAGCAGAACTTGTAGGTGGGCTTACATGACATCCCCTCTGTTGTACTGGAGGGTGCTAGGCTGCTCCGTCTCCTGCATGGTCAGGAGGCTTCAATCTGGAGACTAAAGTCTGAGAGATGACAGTATCTAGAGAGAGAAACCAGTGAATGGAAGAAATGTTCTGCTGGCCTTGCAGTGTCACCCTGCAGAGACACCCACAAATCCTGAGCAACAGGTACATCTGTGACCCAAAGCATCAGTCCTGGCTCAGGGCTCCAAAGTGCTGTGTTAGGTTATCAGCATACCTGGGCTGATGAGCACTGTAACTTCAGTGCTGAATTAGTACAGCACAAGTCTGAGCCAGTGGATGCTGACCTCTGTTGTGCTCCATTACAAATATAATGTCCTAATTGTAACCTCTCTGCTATTGTTGCTGCTGGAATCGAAGTTGTTCTCACGTGAGGAAGTTTCAGAACTCAGATTGGCCTAAAGGAGGCTGTGATCCACAGTATGCTGGAGAAATGTTCAGACTGGAACTGTGAGATGACCAGAGTGAAAACTTTGTGGTGGGACAGTGACCATTAGGGAAGACTCTGGTGGCTTGAACAAGAAAGCAGAGATTGAAGGATCAGACTAGATTTTAGAGGAGTTAAACAAGAAACAAAGGACAAAAACTGTGAAAGGGACTGGATGAGTTTGCAAAGGATCATAGAGAAGATTGACATGTATTTGCTGTTTTGGAATGGGTTGTAATTTCAGTCCAGTCTTGAAGTTTAAACATGACCATTGAGCCTAGGGTTAAGTGTTATTCACTTGTTTCTGGTGATTTTGTCCATGTTGGCTTCCATCTCTTTCCCAGCCATTCCCAAACTAATATTGTTCCTTGAGCATGGATCTGCCTTCTTTTTGGCATAAGTATCAGTTGCTTCAAGATCACCTTATCTATCCCAAGGCTTCCCTTAAGGGTTTTCAACTCTGTTGCCCCTTAGATCCTTCCCAGCATTTCCAACAGCTGCCCTGTACTACTACTCCTCCATCCATGAAAAAATAGGCTGCTTTCAAGATAGTTTAGCTTGAGTCTCACAGCAACACTATTAATCCTCAAACAAATACCAAATACCAATTGTGTTTAGAGATGTGTTTAGGTGTGTTAATAAAGGTGATTTGAAAGTGTTCCTACTGAATAAATATGCTTTTCTTTTGTTGTGACTTCAGCAATCTAGGTTTTCCTGGCAAGCTGCTTTTTGGGTAATAGTTAAGATATCGACTACTTCTATATGCTTTCATATTTTTAAAAAGGTTTTGTGCTTAAGGGTGGTGATCTATTTCTGCATATGGTGCTAGGCAGGGGTTCAGCACCTGTGTTGCTGCTATTTATCTTCCCACTCAGGGAAGGTTGTAATTAACAATGCTTAATTCACTCCATTGTGTTCTGTAGGGAAGTTGATGGTATGAATTGAATCAGTTCTGCTCTGTTAAATGGAAGGAAATCCAGGTACACTGGGGGACTCTAGGTGAAGAAAATGGCAGAACGCTGGAAGGAATTTAGTTTTCTTCATGAAAATGTAAAGTACTCAATTTCAACAGATTTGTTCCTTGTAACCTCTGTTCTTTAATGCCCAAACTTAACTAAGCTGTATTTTAATCTCTGTGTAATACAGACCTCTGTGGAATTAGGAAAGAAATTGTTCTCTTCCATATGAAGCATACAAGTGTCAGGAGTTAGCAGAGATGGCTGATTACCCTGCTAGGGAACTGAAATAAAGGGAATAGTACTGTCCCAGGTGTAACCTGGATGAGATTTTTCTTCCACAACAGAAGAAGATCTAGAATTTTAAAACAAGTTCCAAAGTAACCAGAATGTTTTCTGTTATCTCTGGGTTTGTATTCTTTTCTTTGTAGACTGTAGAGAGGCTCTTAGCAGCTGGAGCCCCAGCAGTCTTCTCTTCACTGAATGACTGGGAGATAGGAAATATTTTCATCAGTACCTATTATGTCAGCCAGCCCCAGGTCTTGCAAGCATTTATGCATGCACTTATCTTGCTTATTGTAGATACTGACCCTCATCTTGGGCATGCAAGGGAAAAAAGTAACGAGATCCAGTGTATTTGTCTCCCCTTCACAGGTTTAGATTGAGCAATCAAGGAATACTTCTCATTAACGTTCAGAAAATTCAAACAATACGTGTGGCATTTGCTCCTGCAAATTGTGTGCATCTGTAAGATTTCAAATTGCTGCAATCAGAGGTACTTTTAGAGAAAACTTGGCTCTGTGATATACTTCCTTTATTATTCACTGTACTATTGCTACTCTTTGCATTAGTGATCCACATTAGCCAGCTTTCTTATTTTGGAAAAAAAAAAAGCTTTGTTTTTTTTTTCCTTCTGTATTGTTAGAAGCAAGAAAATGCCTTATCAGGGATTAGTAGGGCCCAAAGTGATTGATTTCTGGGAATGAGTGGTGCTTATACGTATTAAATTGCTCCTGTGCAGACATTACCCTCTGATACTTCCAATAGCTTTTCAGAAGCAAAGAGAAGCAGAATGCAAATGATTGTAGCAGGAAAAGGTTGTTTTTTTCTTTGTTTTTTTCCCCCTAGTTCCTATATTATATCGCTCTTAGATTTTACGGGAGGCCAATACAATAATTGAAATAATTAATAATGGTTGTCTTGACCTTTTAACTTTTTAAGGCCTGTTGGAAACTCAGTCATTCCATGAAACAGATGAAGATGTGGTCACTGACGTTGATTTCACCAATATGATTTCTGAAGAAGAAAAAGAAGAGTTAAAGGTTGAGCTAGCCAAGGTAATGAATTTGAATTTCTGTGAGTGTTACTGCTTCTACTTCCTTAAACTGTAAACTATTAATTGTAGGATGAAGTATACGTAGTAAAGGCATGCCCTTCCTTTTTGGTAAAATTATTCTAGGCTACAATAATGTAGCCTATAATTTTCTTATATCTATTTTTTGAAGGTTAAGTATCTTCGACTTGAGATTGTACTGCAAAAGTCCTAGTCAAGATGTGTCTTTATTTATAAACGTTCCTTGAAAAGGAATGAAAGGTGTTGTCATTAGATCTGTGGTATTGTTGTTACAGTGGTTGTGCCACCTGATAGAAAAATTTCTTTTTGTGGTACTTAGAGGAAAAGGTAATGATGATGGTTACCAGAAGAAGCTGATGACAACAAGCACAGTTATTTTATCACATTCTTGTTTCCTTTGGCACTGATGTGTTTTGAGAAAGTAGTATCTTTTTTCAGGAGCCTGGAAGTCAGGACACTGTGAAGAGGCTTAAAAATAATAAGGAGATCAGAGGAAAAAGGTGTGAACTATGCAATCTTTTTATTACAAAGATTAAAGAGATTGTCTAGATTTGGTCTACCATGGAAGGATGGATTCAGTTTTAATTATGCTGAATACTTGCTTCTGAATACTGCAGAAAAGTGAAATTCTGGAATGGAAAATGAGGGAATGGGGAAAACTGTGTGTTTAATTATTTGTAATATGAGTCAACAGAAATCACAGCCATATGAACGTGAAGAGTTTGCCTTAAGTGGAATACTTAAATTGATATTAAGATGTAGTACTTAGAGTACTTACAAAGTACTTATGAAGTACTCTAAGAAGTAACATTTGTAATGACTTTCAAGTAATATGTCTGCAGTGCTGATTCAGGATTTTCAAGTGAAACAGAAGACTGTTTTTTCACTTTAATATTTTATCAATCATTGTACTTCTGAGTTGCTAGTTAATTTTTACTTCTTTGCTGATCCTGTCACATCTGTAGACAATCAGAAGGAAACTGAAAGTTTACATATTCAGTTTATCAAATAAGTTAGGAGTTGACAAATTCGTTACTGGCTTTTCATCAGGACCAGAGGCCCTGGGCACACACTGAAACACAGGAGGTTCCCCCTGAACATCAGGAAGCATGTTTTTAATGTGTGTGATTGAGCAGTGTACGCCAAGATGTTTTGGAGTCTCCATCCTTGAGGATATTTAAAAGCTGTCTGGGTACAGTCCTGGGAAATATGCTCTAGGTGGGGCTTGAACCAGATGTCCTGCAGTGGTCCCTTCCAGCCTCAGCCATTCTGTATTTCTCTCCTCTGTGAAGAGGACTTTACAGGCAGATAGAAACAAGGAAGAAAAAAAAGCCAGAACTTCCTGCAATCATCTGAGAATTATATGCCTCTCTCAACAGAATTAATCTCAAATGTTTCTGGGTGTCCCTTCTGCTTACTGATTGCCACAGGAGAGAATTCTCAGTAGCTCATGCTGGAAATGCTTTAATTCCTGTACTAACATGCAAGTGTGAGATTGCCTGTCAAATATTATGATCTTGACTGACCTAGGAATTATTTTTTGAATTCATCCCAGCAGTTTACTGGCATGCAGCCAATGCTTAAAACCAAAACAAAACTGATAATTATGCTAAGAAAGGTTTGGAAAACTTGAATGTAGAGTGGACAAACTGTGAACAAAAAAATAAGGCTTATGACTCTTAGAAAAGACTGCAAAAAATGTGTGACCTTGCCTCCTTCAGAAAGAAAAAATTTCTGATGTAGGAAGTGTGTAATGTTTCCTTTTGAAAAGCTGTAAGTCCCTACTAACAAGCCCTTTCTGCTCCACTGATGATAGTTGTGTTTTCTTCCATGTCCTTATGTGCTATGTAACACCTGTTTGAGCCTGTAGGAGCAAGCACCTCTCTTTCTGTTGTGAGAGGTAAAAATCATCCTTAATTTTGCTATCAATAATTGATAAAATAGGGATCTCTTTGTGAGCACCTGTTGTGCATTTATTTAAGCAGAAAACGTATGCTCAGTCTCTGTGTTGTGTATCTAATGTATATATTCTTTGTTTCCTTCCTCCTTCCCACTCTGACATTAGGAGAGGAACAAGCACTACTGTTTTTCTGGCAGATTTTTTTTGTATCCCCTATTCATATTCTCCTGCTAATAGTCTCTTTTTACTGGAAGCCTCTGAGAGCATGGACTTACACTGTTCTTGTTTGTAGCTTAGCTGAGACAGCAGGGCTCTGATTCTAATGAAGCCTTTGGAATTCTACAATGCAACTAAAATGAGTGACTCTTACAGAAACTTCTAACAGTCATTTGAATTTACAGAGGTCAGTCTGACTTTTCAGAATAACAGCAGAAAATTGTAGCCCAAAAGCTTTGCATAAGGCCAGAAGATTGTTAGCAGAGCAGATTCCCCCCGCCCCCCTCACTGTGAGGAGCATTGTACAATGACTCTTGAGTCATGCTGGGGGCTGAGATTTTGAACTACCTTGCTCGCTGCTGTCAGTTGTCCTTCCATTACACTCATCAAAGTAGTCATTTACTCTTCGGTGTCTTCCCCCTCCCACACCTTCCCAGAAGGAGCTATCTGGTTTGATCTAGCTGATGCACAGGGTTCAGCAGTGTGTGTTACTGCATGTTTGTTCCCAGTTTAGGGAAAGATGATAATAACACCTTTTTCTGCAAACTTACAGGAGAAGGGAGATTTTCCTTTATATCATGCATCTGTATTCTTCTGACTGATGCACTTTGAAAGAAAGGAAGCATGAGAACTAGAAGCTTGTATTTCTGTTGACTTAAGTCCCAGTTTTATGATGGAGTTATGAACTGAAATGTTATGAACATTTACAAAAATGGACTTTTAAAAAATTCCTAAACAGGTGATGCCTGACTTCCATGAGAGTTAGGTATGCTACATGCTTAAATGCTTTCCAAGATCCTACTGTAAGTCCCTAATCCTTTCAACCTACTTCAGAGTCGTCAGTGATATTTGAGCACTTTGAGGGCGGCTTTGTATCTGTCATTATTTCAAAATGATGGCAGTTGAGGAGGATTTTGTCAATTCAAAACTGATTGCTGTGTTATAAATAATAAATTAGTTTTCTTTAATCAAAAATGTTGCTCATACTTCTGCCATTGAGCACATGGCAAATGCTTGCTTAGGCTATCACAGCTTTAAGATGTCTATTCAGTTGAACAGATGGAATATAATTTTAATAGAAGCCCTGAAATGATTATATATCCAAGTTCCTGATGATCAGCCTAGTGCTGGCCCATAAGTGTCCTGGCATACATTTAAGTTCTTTAGCAGTGTTGCACGGGCAGTCGTGCACTAAGGGGTTTGCACTTGGTGAGAAATGACCAAAAGGAGCTCTGAACTGCTGCCTGAGGAACGCTGACATTTGTGCTTTCTTTCTATAAGCATTTAACCAGTTACCATCTCAGAAGAGAGACTCTTGACACCTGCCTCTTGACAGTATTCCATTTAGGTTAGCAATATAGTGGAGCATAAAGGACATGGGGAGGAATAAAGCAATTTGGATTGTTGTCTGTCTAACAACAGTGCTGGTGAAGCATTGGCATCACAGGCATTGGTGAATAGTCATGATTTTGCTTTGTGTTCACGGTCTTGCTGTTTAATTCCTGAGCTGCTTGAATATTTAGTTAGCGGGTAATGACAAAAAGAAACTGATAGATGGGGGATTCAAGGATGATTCTTTTCCAAGAACAGTGAGCTTGCAGCCAGCTTTTCAGTGAACCAGAATGCATGAATGTGTAAAATAAAATAATGCTGGTACTGATGTCCTAAATATAGCCTTGGAGGTCAGCACTGTTTCAGCTGGTGCTTGCATCATTCCCTGTAGCCTATGGAGTTAAATCACAAGGGAGACTGTGGTTCCAGGGAACTTAGCATATGGTAATCAGATAAGTTGCCATATGTTACCTTACTAACATATGGAGAAAGGAACACAGTTGGTAAGGGAATTTCTAAACCTGAAGTGAAAGGCAGCTGCTCTGGTGTCACTTGCCCTGGTTAGCTTCAGTAGCTCTCTGTGCTGCTTGTATAGATTGGCTTGAGAGGCTTTCGGGTAAAGAATGCAAACCCTGCTCACTTGCAGGAGAGTGGCCCACGGAACAGGATTCTGAGCCAATGGCAGGAGAATTCTGGAGTCCCTCTTCTTACAGTCCTGTCTTCTGGTTCTTGCCTTGGTAAAACACTGGCTTTGATTAAATATTTCAAAGAAATATCTACTGCAGGGAGAATTATATTCCTCTGTTTGGACTGGATAGCATCTTTACAGCTTGAAGTTGCAGAGTTCTCTGGATCTCTGGAAAGACTAATCTGCTCTGTCTTCTGAGTGCTTTTTTGCTTTGGGTACTGATCACTCATGTTAATAGCTCAACTAGAAATTCTTATGTTACAATTTTGAAATATGTAGGGCCTAAAATACATAAATAAAACTCGTATGACAAGGATATAACATTTGATTGTACTCTCGAGTCATATATTATCATGCAGTTTTTCTACTTTTTTACCTTGCTCCTAAGAATTTGCGTATGTTTTTTTCAGGACCAGAAGACTAAAATCTGCAAATATGAAGTTAAAAGCCTGTGCATTCAAAGAAAGATATTTGCTTGAATTTTCCAGTCTTCTCTTGTCCCATACATTCCCATTTTACTAGGGAATGAAAAGCTGGTCTTTGAGACTCCTAATGCCCTTAGGCAGATTTGGGTGAAGTGCTTCCTTACTGGATAATTCTCTCTCTTATCAGATGCATGTGTGTGATGGTGAGCATAGGTGACACAGAGGCATTAATTTAACGTAGTGCCAGCTCTGTTCTGGACATGCCTTTGTGACCTCCACAAGCACTTGACTCTGTCCCTCTAGCTACCTACAAAAAGCACAAGTTTGTGAGATTCATTTAGCCTCTTAACATTGTATGTGTTTATCATTCTGTGGGAACAGGCTAACACCTTTCTCCTTTCTCCTTGCTTCCCTCAGCTAGAGGATGAAATTTCAACTTTGCGGCAAGTGCTAGCAGCCAAAGAGAAGCACCTGGTTGAAATTAAACAAAAACTTGGCATAAGTCTGATGAATGAACTGAAGCAGAACTTTAGCAAAAGCTGGCATGATATGCAGACAACTTCTGCGTGAGTACTGATTTTTATACTTACACATATGAACATACCATGTTTTTCTAAAACTTTTTGGCCTGAATTAATAGCAACATTGGTAGAAAGAACCACCCACCTTTCATCAAGTGCTGTCTGAAAAGTCATTTGCTTTTTTTTCATCTTCATTTGACAACTGAATTTGATGCTTAAGGAGAAGGAAAAGTGAGCTTCTCCACAACTGAGCTGAGCTGGGAGCAAGGAAGGCAGGGCGGCAGTGGCATCATCCGTGAAGGAGCAGTCCCACAACACCTGAACAGAGAGAGCAGAGCAGGTCCAATGACAGCAAAGAGGGTCAGGCCAAGAGATCATTCAGATCTCCAAGTACATCTGTACTGATGAGCCAGGTCCTAGGTCGAGCCAGGGAGTCAAATCTGTGAGTTCAAGATCTGTGTGGTACCTGGTCAGATACAGGCATATCAGTAATGTGACTTGACCTTAAATTCAGTCTAGGCTTTAGTATAGCTCCCAAATTAAGGGAAAAGGTGCTTAACAAGGGTTGTCCCAACTCCTGCACAACACTTTCATCACAGTCTTACCCCAGGATATCACAGCTGTGCAGTGCCAGATCTCGACTTGAGCCACCAAATTCAGGGAATGGGGGGAAAAGTGTTAGCAGTTCCTTGGTGCATTCGAGGTGCTGACAGAGACTTGATAAAATATGTTAAAATGTACATTTTTACTTCTTTTAAAAGAACTATTCTTTGTGTTTTCATGAGAAGTCCAATAAAAACCCCTTAATAAAAACACAGTTTGTATGTCTCCTATCTCTCACTGTTGCACAGCTTCTCATCTAGGTCCTGCTTCTCAAGACATGTCATTAGCAGGGGTATCAGTGTTGCCTTGGTGAGGATGTCTGCCATGTGCTAAGAGAGAACAGTCTAGTGACACTAAACTTTAGAAGAGAGGAGGGGCACAAGACATCTGAACTGGAATTACTGGGAGAGACTAGCAAAATTTTTAAACAAAACCTTTCATTTTTACCTGAAATTTGGTGGCAAGTTCCCAGGTAGCTTTTCATTTTTCGTCCACATTGACATTTTCCACAAAGATAGACTTAGGGGATTTTTTCAGTGTGGTAGCTGCTTCTTTTTATTTATGATGAGTTTCAGAAATTACAGAAATTCAGAAATTAAAATCCATTAGGTGGTAAGTGTCCACAAATTGTTAAGTGGAACTGAGCAGCAGGAGTTCCATTTGTGCCCCTGAAAATTCTCATGTTTATGGTTCAACTGCTGTACAATTCTTCTAGACCCTCATTCCAGAACCCCAGTCCTGATACAAATCATGGTAATCCAGCATTCTTAAGAATGGATGTGTTAAGTAATAGAAGTGATTCATTGTTGCTGTACCAAAATAGCAGTGGGATAGCATTATTCACCAACATTCTCTGATTTAGGAAGGATGAAAAGCTTGTTTTAAAAAAAAAAGTTCAAAATATTTACATGCCTGAACTTTAGGTTTCTAAATCCACAATTACTCATTTGAAATTTTAAAATGACCTGGTTTTAAGAGGACAAATTTTGTCTCACTTAGCTGGTGTGCTTTCCAGTGAGTTATAACTACTTTTCTTTAACAGGTAACTTTTCAAAGCCACATAGCACCAAAGTTTTTGTCCACTTATTGTTACGCTCTCCATTTGGGGGTGCATTCTTAGGGTTAGAGTGGACTCAGAGGAAGAGGGGTGGATTTCTCTCAGAAACAGACCTGTAAAGTGTGTTTGACCACTAGTTAGGAGTCATTACCTAACTTACAGGATGCATGCCACCTCTGCTGACTAAATTTAAACTTGAGATTTTGACTATTTTAAGGCATTTGGATTTTAAATGGTTGGCCAGAAGCTCCTTGTTAATTTCCTATACTATTCAGTGCACTTATGTTTAGTATAATCAAGGTGTTGGGGGAGGCAAAGGGTTCTGCTATAGAGGACATCAGTAACTGGAGAGCAAATGATTGCCTTGAGTTTGGTTTGGTTTCATGGTGGTAAGGCATTCAACTGGAATGACTTCCCACAGACACCTTTTTAATGACTGGGTTTTTCAGTGAATAGAGGTGGGTGGATATTCAACTTCTAGCAATGCAGGTTTTTTATATTTTAAAAATAGATCATTCTTATTTAGATGCTAAAAGCAGGGTCATGTTGGTGAATTTTGAGATTATTTATTTTAACTTAAGAAATAATTACAAATGTCTTTACATGGATATTTGTAAAGACCATAATTGAGCTTTTCTAGTTATTGTTCTGCTACAAAAGAAAGGTTTTACATAACCTGAATGCATTGTATTCAGTTGAAGCTTCTTAGTGGTGCTTCTGTAAAGTTCCCACAGGTCTCCTTACTTTCCATGCTTCAGATTTTCACCATATAGTGGGTTAAGGTAGAAGATAGTATTTATGAAGATTAACCTGGTTTTATACAGAATCAAAGAATATTTGAGGTGTTGACAGCAATGTCAGGAGACTGTCTAGTCCAACTGCCTCTTTCAGGCAGGACCATCTAGAGCAGAGTGCTCAAGACTGTGTTCAGTGGGTTTTGAATATTGCCAAGGCTGGAGATTCTACAGCCTCTCTAGGAAACTGTTCCATGTTCAATTACCCTTGCTGTGAAAAACATTTTTCTTAAATATTAAAATATTAATATATTTTAATATTTCTTGCATTGAATTTGTCCTGGTTGCCTCTTGCACCTTCACTAGATACCACCCAAAGGACTTTCCTCTATCTTCTTTCCTCCTTTGGTTGGGCTGTTTATACACATTGATGAGATTCTTCCGTGAGCCTTCTCTTCTTCTTCTTCCCAGCTTTCCCAGCCTCCTCATATGAGAGGTGCTCCAGACCTTTACCATCTTTATGCACCTTTGCTGGACTTGTTCCAGTTTGTCCTACATGTCTGCCTTGTAGTGGGAAGCACAGAACAGGACCCAGCACTTCAGGTGTGGCCGTAACCAGGGCTGACAGTTGAAGGATCACTTCACTCAACCTGTATTCACTTTTCCTAATGCACCCCAGGATACTGTTAGCTGCCTTTGCTGCACAGGCACATTGCTGACTCAGGTCCAATTTGTTCTCCATCAGGATTCAAGGCCTTTTTTCTGCAAGGCTGCTTTCCAGCTGGTTGATCCCCAGCCTCTACTGGGTTATTAATCCCAACCTCCAGGATTCTGCATTGCCCTTTGTTGAATTTACTGAGACTCCTGTTGCCTTAATTTTTTTCAGACAAAGTCCCAAGTAATTGTATTTTTCAATGCAATTATAGAATTGCATTTTATTATATACGGAAAAGGTTACAAGGGCTACTTTAGCCTTTCACTAGTCCCTCATATTAAGCACTAAAGACATAGATCCACAAGATACCTTGCTGTTTGCTGAGCATTTATGTTGTAACCATGCTCAGCTTTGTCCCTCAGCTTTTCATTTGGTGCTCTTCTGTAGTTCTTTGGAAAAAAAAAATAAGACATTAAAGTCCTGTCCTCTTGGGAGATATTTCAATTCTACTGAGGTTCTAAGGAGCACTTTTATCTGTTAAATTTCCCACCAATAAACTCATTCCAGCCTAGTAGTTCCCACAAACTTCTTTGTCATCCTTTCTTAAAATATTATCAACTGTTACAAGACATAAACCTCCTCTGTTTTAAATGGTTAACCTTTCAACCCATGGATGGAATAATAACTATGGAGAGAGCTTCTAGGGAGATGAAATGCTTAGTTTGCTACTAAACCTCTCCAAAAAAGAAGTACTCCAGACATTCAGACCACTGTAAGCATCAGTACTGCCATGGCAAATAAATTATTTGAAGAGTTGGAAAATGAGAGGAAACCTCTTCTATCTTCCAAAGGTTGTAGTAGTGAAATGATGTGAAATGTTTCCAAGTTGATATGCTTAGTGATTCCAACTGGGGGGCTGGGAAGCCTTTGATGTGATGGAAAACGAACCCACACAAGACTAACATTTAGAATGGGAATCTGACAAAGCTGTTTTCAAAATGGCTTTTCATCTTCTGATCTCAGACAGAAATTTTCACTTGTAGAAAGGGAAAAGCTTGTGAATTATAGGCCAAAAAAAATCAAGCGAACTGTAAGTGCTGGCTCCAAACAGTGTGTTCCCTAGACAGGGCCCTGGGCTTTTTTTTTTTAAGGTGGTGCCTGTTTTTTCAAGCCTTTTTAGGAAGGTTTCAATGTTGCTCTGTTCTTGCATGTGAAATTTAATTGAGATTTGGGACTAGAACATTCGACATGGACTTGGCCTTTTCCTCCAGAGATAGAATAAGGATCTATTCATTGACTAGTGACTGAACTATGAGCAAGCTTAGTTCTGCTAATAGGAAGCCTGAGGTCAATTGAATAGGTTTCAACAGCCATAGGGAACTTACTGTTTTATAATTCAAATTTCTGCCTGGTGATCGGAAAATTGAAGGTAATAGTTGCGCTGCATGTGTTTTGGGCTCCCAATCCATGGTACGGGCAGTCTTTGTTAATGTAACTTTAAATATATAGTAATGTGTTCCAAAGTTTCAGAACTTTTTCAGTAAGTCGGATATAATTTGTGGACAGCCACAGTCCTACTGTGACTTCTAGGAATTAAGTAAACTGTGTTCCCACACACATACTTCTTACGAGTGGTAGTAAAAGAAATGTGGGTGTTTCTGTTCATTGCAATGTGTAATCACCTTTTGATGTTTTCTTCTCTAAATCTGCAAGTAAATGTAACAGTTATGTAAGTGAAGAAATTGTGTGTTGGCTTTAGCAAGTACATTACCTGTGTGTGACTCTGTGCTATATGGAAGTAAAAGGAGCCTCTCCCTTCCATTGCCTTTGCTTCCTTTCGGTCAGATCAGGCAACCTTCATGTTGTCTTCAAAGAGAATTATTTTGCTGCCTTTCCACATGTGTCTCTGGCCTTGAATTTGGAAAGGTAGAGTAGTAAAGAGAAAGGACTTCAAGAAGTTAACTTAGTCTGTTCTCACTGTTCCTTGTCCAAAAGATGTATGCCCATTTGTTTGCACGAGAACCTTCAGCTAATGGAAATTACACAGTAAGGTCAGTGATCTGTTCCAGGTGTTCGCTTCTCAGGGAAAAACCCACTGTAATTATCATGGGGCACCAGAAAATATATACATGTGTATTACAGTGATCTTTATGTGTGTATATCTAACTGTAAGCATGGGAAGGGAGGCCGGAATGTAAATTGGGGTCTCTGAAATTACAAGGATTAAAAATATCCAAGAAAGAGTTAGTAGAAAAAAGGGGAAGGAAAGGGGAAGGGAAAGGAAATGAAAGGGAGGAAAAGGAGAAAGGGAGGGGAAGAAAGGAAAAGAGAGGCTGGGATGTGTTTAATCTGCATAATTTTGTTAATCTAATGTACAGCACAGAGCCCATAGACAGTGTTACTGATCTAGTTTAAGGTGTGATGAACTGCCTGTAATGTCATCTGTGCCAAACATATTTTGGCTTTTCTCCCTGCAGAGTAACTGTAGCACACTCCCTCCCCTGCCCACCCCACTATTCTATGCTGCATTGCACAAATAATGCGTTTCAAACAACTGTATCCCATATTTTTCCCCAGTGTTTGAAGTTTACAGGGCAATACAGCCCAGAACATTTGTCACCTTTGTCTGGCACCTTTCCTGACCTGTGACTCTCTCCTGCCTATTGAACAATCACCTTCCATGTGCTGCACACAGATTTCTCCTGCAGCCTGCAGAGGTTCAGTTACCTCAATTCCCTCCTTCTTCTCTCTGTGGGAAAGGAACTACCTGGGGCATACTTCCTTAGGTTTAGGCATATGTACCCATCCAAATGCCAGCACTGTTTCAGTTAGTTGTTAACATCTCTGGCAATGGGAAGGATGACAAAAAATACATCTGTCATTTGGTTTTGAAGTTGAAATGAATTTCAGGAGAGTACTAAAAAAAACCCACCAAAACAAAACCCAAAAATAATGCACAACAGCTTAGAGTTCATTTGTGGCAAACATGACAATAAGAATGCTCTTAGAGAATATTTTATGTACCTTTTATCTGTCATATGTGCATTTATCTCAGTTGAGCATTAGCATAATTTAGTTAATGCTGAGCCATTTCTCACAGAAAATCAACAGAAAAATAGTTTTGTAGCTGAGAGATTCTCAGGGATCCAGATGCTTTAGATAGATTGCAGAAAAGTCATTCTTAAGCTGACTAATGGTTTGAAAACTGAAAAATAGTACACTCCAGAGGGCATGGCTTGTGCTACCAGGCTCTGCTCTACTGTATGGTTTTGTTGTTAATTGTTTGCATTCTGTTACATCTTCTGTGAGCCTTATCACAGGCAAGGGTTTCTCAAATAGATTAATTTTGCCAGCAAGCTTTGATGGAGAGGCATAATGATGAATGAAGATGTACTAATTAGCAATTGAACTAATTTTACAGAAGCTGAATAAAAATTCTTTATCATTTACTGCAGTGCATCAAATGTGCAGCTTGACATGCCAAATATAAATATTATATGTGTAGCCTACTTCTGTCAGCACGCCCTGTATTGCACCTGTGAATGAAGGTTACATTTAACTCGGCCATGTGAAGGGCAATTCTGTACTGAGATGAGATGATTGTGATTGTCCTGTCATACCTTGCAGATGATGTTAGCCATTTAAATGTCAAATTCTCTCTCTATATGGCTGCTGCTTGGCCATTCTCTCTATAAAGCACTTGTTCCTTCACTTTTTTTTTTTTATGAAACAGTATCTCCTTATATTTCCTCTCACTTCTGTAAAAATCACAGTGAGGTATATATAGTGAGATCTGGTTGTCACAGGACAGCATAACCTAAATGTAGTATATGACACTGTCAAGTAAAAATGCAGTCAAAATATGCTGCAAATCTACTTTATCTAAATAGTATGTTAGCGCACTGGAGACGTGAGTTATCTTTAAAGCTCCTTTTAATTATGTTGGGCATGTTATTGGAATATAACTGCAATATCAGCATGTATTGTGATGACTTCTGATAATCTGCTTCTGTTAAAGCAGATAAATAACTGCTTCTGTTAAAGAAATACCCTATTTTAAAAACAAAATTATAATCAGAAGTTGATGGATGAAATTCTTAGGTAATGTCATATATAAAGGAAATGTTCAAATGTTCACACGTGAGCGTTATTTACAAGTTTAAAATTAAGACAGCGGTTGATATAACTTATTTGTTTAATCCCTCTTGTCCATGAAATACATTATAAATATTTGTTGTTAAGTGCTGAGCGAAAGCACAGAATAACATCCTTGTTAACCATTACCAGCAATTCTTCTGTGCTACAGAGTATTTTCAGATGCCACAAAATCAGAACAGGAATTCCTACTCTAACTGAATATATCAAGTAGGCTGGTTCTACTTTTGCTGATGCCACCTGGTGTAATGCTGATGGTGCCTTTGTATGAGTGTGATGATGTATTTGGGTGAAAATGCACCCCATGACTTGGAGGGAAGGTGCTCTTTCTTGAATCCCTGTATCCTAAGTTATCTGAATTTGTTTTTTGCTGGGGTATTTCTGCCTATAAGTTTTGGGATCACTGGTCTAATCTGAGCTGCTGGCAGACTGACTCCTTAGATGCTGTCACCTGTTTCAATGAGCACTCACCTAATGATTGCCAGCAGTGGCTGCTGTGAAAGGACGAGAGTGCCCAGGTGTTGTAGATGACTTAGCATGCAGAGCACCTGGTGGTGCAAGGAGGACTTAAACCATACATAGAGCACTTTTTCCAGTTAATAAGTGTTTGTAATTCTCACCTGGAATATCCAACTTTATTTCTGCTGGTAAAGGTTTCTGAAAATTATGTAAGCTCTTCAGTGCATTAAAACAAAAGTACAAACTGCTGTGAGTGACATGAGATGATGAAAACTGCTTGGTCAGATGATTAATGTGCAATACAACTGAGCAGATTCCCAGATGACAGAGAGAATATGTTGAAGAGATCATTGTTACCGGAGTGCTTGGCAAGGTATCAAATGGATGCTGTAAATATGAAATAACTACAAGAATAAATATATCTGAGCCAAAATACAGTGAATCATACTTCCAAACATCACCACAGCACATAACTAACTACAGTGAAGCAATGGGCTCTGTGGAAAGTTTATTTATGAAGAAGGCATAGTGATACATGTAATTGTGGAAAGGTGGGTATGGGCAGGGGGTTTGGTTTTTAAGCTGTCAGAGAGCTCTGCTGAGATGCAAATTAATGTTTCTTGTTTTTGCTGACCGGTATTGCATGTTGTGGTCTATTTTCACCTTTGTTATTTTGTTGTTCCTTAAAGCTTATCTTCAGCATTGCTGAAGGGAGGAGGGGACATGTCATAGGTCATTTTTGCTGAAGTTGGTGCTGAAAAAAGACTAGTTGTGTAACAGTTTTAGCTGGATTTACGCTCTTATGTAATGGCAAAAGTATTAGGAGCACAAATGCAGTCTCCATGTCTTCCTCGCTAGTGGAAATACTGGAGTATGTTTGGTTTATGAGATTTACAGAAAAAAACACAATATTGTTGCCATGTCAAAATCAGTGTAATTTCAGCCAATTCCCTGAAGATGTGTTCTGACCAATGTAATGTTCAGAAATATGTAGACTCTAATGTTTCTCAGTGAAATTTGGGTCTGTCTGCTGGACAGCGCATTTTGGACTGTTCTCTAAATAGTTTTACATGGTGTGAAGAACTTGCAGTGAAAAGGTAAGCCAGAGATATTTTATCATGAAGTTAAATATGCCTATTAATAAAATTAACTCCAAGGTGTAATTTCAAAATACCAGTTCAGAGGGATATCTGAAAAGTATTTTACTATGTACATTCAACCTGTACATAAACAGGTTGCACTACGAAAGACCTTTTAGACTTGCATGTCAAATCTTGGCCATTATTTTGTCATCAGCAATATTCCACTTGTGCTGAATAGTTTAGGAAGCTTTTCTGTAAGCAGACTCTTTAAGACTTGTATGCCACAGGCAACAGAATATTTGATTTTCTTCTTTTTCATAGGCAACTCTTACCAAAAAGCTGCTTATAGTTTGATAGTAGCATCCTTATTTTAGAGTCTCATGCCATTCTAGTTTTTATGAGAGTATACCTATTATCAGCAAGAGAATGACGTGTCTATTAAACTAGTTAAGCTAGAGGATGAGGCCTCAGTGAAATAGGAGTATTGCATTCTTGCTATGTCCAAGGGCAGACTGGCTAAGAAGAAATGAGATCCAGTAAAAACCAGTATTTTCCATCTTCTCTGTACTGTACTAGAATAAATTAAACAAGCATAACCATTGCTTCTTCCTTTCTAATTATAATTTGTGTTCCTTCTGTTGGTGTTGCAATGTTTTAGCCCTTGTCATTCAACACTGTGCATGTGTTTGGTTCAGCTTATCTAACTGGAGACTCCTAGAGATCCCTTACCTTAGTCTTCAATTGCTCCCTGCAGATTGCCTTGTTAGTGAAAATGGAGACAAGCACCTTCGTAGAAGGAGCGCCTTCACTTGGCAGTTCAAGAACATGGTACATCAGTAGGATGTTGTGGGTTAGGAACATAAAATCAAAATTAACATTAAACATAAAACCTGAAAGAACGGAGCATTATGTGGCCTCTGCCACCAAACCAGTGATTTGTAAAACACAGTCCTGAGCAGACTTTTAGCAATGGGTCCTGCTGGGGCTAAAACAATGTGACATAAAACGTGATGTGCCATACTGCAGATGTTAATCTTATTTCCCCTCCTTCCTCCACGAAGTTATTACTTTCATATACATAATAATAAGGAGAAAATACCCTGTTGTAAGGACTTAGGCAGTAGAATTTTTTTTAATAAGTTGTCAGCATATTTTGGTACATGCTTCAGATCCTATAGTTTTTGTTCAAAGGAGAATAAGAACCAGTGGAGTTTTACTTCTGAATTTTTCATGATCATATCTTCTTGTCTGCCAACACACACCACAGGATAGAAGACTGATTATAGTGTGCTCTCCTTTTCTTACTAGGTCAGTACTTCTAATTCTGAGCTTGTCTGCGTCACTGGGAGTATCAGATAATTTACTCAGAAGGAAGCCTTGACATGCTCAGAATTAGTTGAGTCAGCAGAAAATCATCTGTGCAGAAAAGCTCATTGACTACTCTGAGAGTGCAAGTTAACTGTACTGAAGGGTCTGTGTGGGTCAGAGCAGGTATTCTGGATTAGTAAATGAAGATGATTCTGTGTTTGAATCTGCATGCTAAAAGTGAAATTAGTGACATCTTTTAAAAAAATTCAGTCCTACTAAGAATATGCATTCACTCTATAGGTTTCTTCATCTTTCTTTCTCTGTCCATCCCCAAGCCTTCTTCCTTTAAAGAAATTTTAAAAAGTGAAAAGAAAGGAAAATTGTGGCATATGGAAACAGATTTGATGATTTTTTTTCTATTTTAAATATCACAGAATCATTTTGAAGTGTATCTGTTAAATGTACCTCATATGTATGTGCTTGAAAGAGCAGAACTGTGTTTGTCCTGATTCTTTGCTGTGCTTCAGACAGCAGATTTTGCCAGAAGGTCAGTGTTTGCTGGAAGAATACTTACTTGATATAAATATGATTTTCTGCAATCAGAAGTTGTATCAAACAGGTATTCAACAAATCATTGCATTCTGCTTTTGACCAGCGTGTGCTGGCCCATCTGGGGGATGTTATCTGCAAGGGGGAAAGAGAGGATTGCTACATGAAGGATTGCTCTGGAGAGCCCTGCACTTAGGAAGCCTTACAGAAATGGGCATCCTCGCCCATGTTTGTTTTGAGCTACAGTTACCATGTTTCTTAACATTTCAGTGGATGGGACTTGGAGGGAAATTAGTTGCAGGGATTCTAGACTCTCTTTTTTAATATATATCACTATTTCTGTTCTATTTTTTGTTTCCAGTTACAAGAAAACACACGAGACCCTGAGCCATGCGGGGCAAAAAGCAACAGCAGCTATCAGCAATGTTGGAACGGCTATCAGCAAGAAGTTTGGAGATATGAGGTATCAGCATCTGCTGCTTCTCTGGTCTTATTTAGAGGATTAAATGTTTGAATCATTTGTCAGCTCTTCTTTTCCTTCTACGTTAGTGTTTTGAAGGTTCAAGTAGTTTGTAGTTAGAGTACTTAATAATCTTCATGTTTTTAACTGGAAAGAAGGTATAATAATGACCAAAGATAGATTTTTTTTATATGAGTCCTGCTTCTGTGGTTTTTTTAAAGTACAGTCAGAAATCCTTTTGTAATAACTTTGCAAACCCAAGGAAATGTATAAGTAAAATGGAACAAAAATTGCTGTTAGATCATTATTAACCCAATTTTATTCATATCTGGATGCTGGAGAAAAATATAACCTGAAGAAAAGAACCCTACCTAGGAGCTGCTTGTGATAAGACAAAATATATTTCAGGCTATTTTTAATCAATTTTTTTTCAAGATGTACTGCAAAGTTTTGTTCTGCAGTTGTATAAAAATAGATATGATGGAAGTGACAGGAGTTGAGGTCAGTAGAACTATCACTTAAAGACAACTTCAGTGTCAGGCTTTATGTGTTGATGTATCTTTGAAAGTGTTGGTCTTAAAGTTCCTCAGTATGAGAGCAGAAATTGTATACTGTAAACCAGCATTCCAGTTTTCATTAAGTAGTATGACTACAGAACTTCTGGAGTGTTTGAAGGAGTTGATTTTTTGTGATAAAATAAATGGACATGGGTAACTACAATACACTGACCTGCGGAATTAGGGTCTCATTTATTAATAGTGCATATTATATATCCCATTGGTATGTACTCAGTTGTTTGCTATTTTATAATGTATGAGGTAACCATATCCTAGGATCTGTGTGTGCTGCAAATGACTGAAGCTTAGTTCATGGCAGCTAAAACTTTTTTTCCCTCTTTTGATTTTTATTCTGGGTATTAAATCCTTAGAGTCCCCCCTTAATACCTACCTTTTACATATAGCTTAATAAATCCTCTACAGAAGTACTAATGTTTTTCTAGCTGAAACTAAAAAAGGAAAATCTTCGTTACTGTATCATCTGCTTTACAGTGTCTTTTTCCACACTGCAGTTCAAAATGGGAATTTACTCAGTGACTTGCAACCAGAGTATGAACATAACTAAGAATTTTTGGATTGATACAGTTAAACATTCATGAGTGGTATGTGCCTATCAAAGGATAGAAGAATAAGCAGGCATGCAATTATTTTTTCTTAGTATGTTTTTTTAGTGTTCAGAAGTCTAAGAGCTGAAAACTTTCTACAACATAAATTTGAGCCTTCATTTAAAAGTTTCTTGAGAGTTTTTCTTCACGAATTTATCATTATTTAGAATTTATTTTAACTTATATGAGCTTTTGAAATTCATAACACCTCATGTCTCCCCTCAGATGAATAGAAATTTATGTGGTAAATTCTGTGGTTTATATGTTCGTTCATTCATACCCTATTTGGAGTCTCCTTGGTCTTTCCTTTGGTGCCTTCTGGCTCTTCCATTATGAGAAACTGTGAGTGAGTTCTTCTTCTGACCTTCATTTCACTCATTATTTCTTGTGGGTTTATTTTATTTCATTTCAGTTCTCTCTTTCCAGGCTCCAGTTGGTTGAGTCACTTTCACAAGCCTTGTTGTTACCTTTGTTAGTTCTTTCTGCCTTCCCTGCATTTATAGTTGTATTTTGTATTTTTGAGAAATGTGTTAGATATGTGTGATGCATGTGGCACCAACATATTCCCTGTTTCATTTTATGTTCTTTCTTAACACTTCCTCTTGTAAAAAAAGACAAGCCCACAGCTCAGCAAACAGGTCCTATTGCTGTTTCCAGGTTTTAGATCCTACAGCAGTGACCAAAGAGTTTCTGTGTGAATAACTTGAGCACTGGCTCTGGATCATAGAGGGAAGGATGACTTAGCAGTTCAGGATTTCTCAGGTCCTATTACTTGTGCTTTGCACATGGTGTGAGATTAACTGCAAAGGCAGAAATGTCTTCACTGAAATACAGCATGTTCATCCTTTAATATTTCCCTTAATTAATCACTGTTACCAAATGCCTTTGTCTTAGCTATCAGTATCAGCCCTCATGCCCATGGCAGTCATGCTTCTGACATGGCAGATGGGAGGTATTTATCCCATTAGCCCTTTAGCCAAGGGCTCAGAGCAGAGGCTGAGTCCAAAAGCATTTTGATTAATCAAAAAGCGGATTTCTAGTAGCTTTCTTTGATTGAAATTATTACCTTGAACCTGGTTGGGAATTTTTCAGGAAAATACAAACTACCAGCATTGCCTTTTTGGTGGATACTTGCTGTTTTCAGTTAATTTCTCAGGACTGAGTTTTCTTGATGCTTGAAGTAGCAAGCAGCCTAGCTAGGTTCCCATAATTATAGAATGGTGTGGCTTAGACCTTCTGCATCTGCTGCACATCCTAAATCTGGAGTGATGCTCACTATGCTTCCCTCAGCAACAAAGATGGCCTAAATTCGTGGTTCAGTTTGGCCAGGTGTAGTTCTGTGTGGGGCCACATTACAAACCTTATCACTTAAATAATCTGATTATTAAAAATATTCCCCCTCCCTTTCCAATACCACTTGTGTTTGGGGGAGTAAACTGTAAAGAGGCGGGAATTTTCTGTGTCATTGTTGGCTTGCTTTTTTTGCTAATTCAAATAATTTTATTTCAGTGATCTAGTGTATGGATTATCACCACCCCCCTCCCATAATGCTGTTTTAAACAAACATCAGACTCTAGCTTAATTCTCTTGGTTAGGCATTAAGGCTGATAGTCACCAATGACATCCAGATGCAAATCCCTGTTCTGCTTTCACTCAGTTTTGAAACTGATTTCTAAAATCCAGATGTCATCGTAATTCCCAGTATGTTCAGCAACCTTAACCTCCTGCCTGTGGGGATGGTGATTTTGAACTTGTTTGTAGACAGACTGACTAAATACTGAAACATGCCTTCTTTATGAAACAAAATTCTGTTTTTTATGTTGCCTGCTGTGTCAGCTGTACAGAGCACTACATGAAACATGTATCTCTGTTCTGAAGTTGTTTGGTCTTAATTTTCATCTTGTTTTATCTCTAAAAGTATTGCTAAAATATCATATAACAACAGGCCAGATAGACTCCCCAAGATGTGCTATTTTGCTATGTTAGCATTCAAGAAGATAAAGTCTATAAGAAAAATGACAAAATTCTGTGTCTGAAAGAACAGATGCCACCCTCTGGGGACCAAGTGCTTTTCATGCAGCTGCTGTGCTTCTCTTTCATCCCCATCCCATCTTCCCAGTGTCACAACTCTCTAATTCATTTGGTGCATGAATAATCACCAGCGTTTTACATTTTCTGAATTTTGCATTAATAATAGTGCTTGTAAGGTCTCTTTATGGTCATAATGCATCCTATTTAATGTTGTGTTTCTAGAAATACAAGAAATGCATATAAAACCAATGTACAGATACTTCTGCTTTAGGATACAAACCAGACATTAGCAATATAGCTAAGATAACAGACTCTTCATTAATAGGTCTTATGATTAATTATATGCCATCAAGATTTTTTCTTTTTTTTTTCCTCCTCCACCTCCACCTTACATTGTCTCTTTTAATATTTCTCTGGTGTGGAAGGTTAAGGGGAAGCTGATAGTCCCAGGTTACTCAGAGGGCATTGATCAGAGACTCAGATGTCTCAGTATTAGAGATTGCACTGACATTTTAATGTGGCTCTTGCTAAGAAGAGCGCAGATGTGATAGATTTATCCCTTTCTCCTTTGCTTTCTGCTAAAGTTTGAATATTTTTGTGCTATACTGCTGGACTGCTCTGCAATTGTCTGTATGGATCTATGTTTCATCCCTGCTGATGACCTTTTAGAAACAAATTGTGATAACAAGTGAGAGACCTTCTGGGTTTTGCGTTGCTCCAAAAAAAAAAAGAGGAAAGAAAGAAAGAGTAAACTACTTACACTACACTACTATATGCACACTACCACATACATTGCTGCTACTCAAGTAAAGGTATTTAAAGATTAAGCTAACAAAGGCATGCATGCAAATTAGGATGTCAGCAGTTACATTTTGTATAGCTCCTTCATTCAGCTGTCTGGTACGTTTTCTTTAATTACACGATTACACAGACCCCTTTCAAATTCAGTGCCTGGGATGAGCCAGCTCTCTAGTTGAATGAAGGTAACATAATGCCTCATTCCTGCCAGGAGTTGGAAGGCACATGTGGAAAGACACAAAAGACTGCAGGGAGGGACAGCCCGGGGACATGGCTGTGGCAGTTGGATGTGCCCTTCAGGGATGAGCACAGGAGGCACCAGAGGGCTGGAGGAGGGCAAATTCCTCTCCAGAGGGGCAAGGGAACTTCTGGGAACTACAAAGCAGATACTGGATGAATGCATTAACCTGTTATTTTCTAAGCATTTGGAAGATAGCATGATGGCAAAAACATAAAAGGGTTTGTCAAGAACAATTATCTTGAACTGACAGCACCTGTCATAGAGGATAGATGGAAGGTAGGAGATGTGATAGAGCTTGACTTTGATAAGGCTGTCTGTAGTGTTTTTGCAGAACTAGAGAAATACAGCTTAGGTGGTATTGCTTTAGCAGGAAGAGCGCATAGGGGATTGAAAATTGTATCTAAAGAATAGGTCTCAGTAGCTGACCTAATGTGGGATTTTGCAGGCATCTGTCCTGAGTCTGTTACTCATCAGCATTTTCATTGCTGGGTTAGATGAAGGTGCCAGGATGGCACTTAGAATTCCCATATGACTGCAGTGGCAAGGTATGCAAGCACTTTAGGCACCAGGATTAGAAATGAACATTATTTTAAATGATAAAATAAAATTCAGTGTAGGAAAGTGTAACATGCTTTATTGACAAATGGGGAAAAAAATTCAAAAGCAGAGATGGGGAGCACTGACCAGGCAGCTCTGCAAAGAAGGGCTAGCAAGTCTAGCCTCATGGCTCACAAGTGCAGCTGAGCATTTCTGAAGGCTATGAAATATCTGTCATTTAAAGTTTTTAGAAGCAGGTGGGGCCAAAATCTTTTGGCAGTGGTTCAGTTATGATTAATCTGCTTTACCACTTTGGCAGTTGATTTTTGCTGTGCTTTTATTGCTGTGTTTTTTGGGGTTTTTGTTGTTTGAGGTGATGGAGTTTTTGCACAGCCTTTTAGGATTTCTGTGACGTAGGGATGTTCTGGTCACTTAAAACCACTGTCAGATCTGAATTCTTTCAAATGGTGTAGCTGTCATGCCTGAAACTACCATTGTCAAACTCTTCTGTCTTTTGATACACCTATAAAGGAAATAAATAGCAATACTACCTTGCTTCGGGACATAACTTTATAAGCATTTCTTTTGCTGATGGCGGAGGAAGTTGTTTTCTCTTACTTCCATGGACATTTGCCCCTTAATTTGTGCTGGTTTTTAGAGGTCTGCAGTAATGGACATTTCCTTATCATATGTCTGTGCAAGTGTCTGAATTGGCATGGTGAAGGGGGTGGCTGTTACTGGGAGCCAGCAGGTAGTACAAGGGGGCAACAGTATTACTTAAATGGATCTAAGCAGAAATGTGAAGACAAACCCTTGAATATTTGAGAAGCATCAGTATACATGATGGTGTGTATAACCTTGTGAATAAACCTGAAGAAATCAATGCTTTTCTTTGCAGCAAAGTATGAACACTGCACAGTAAATAATACATCACACCACACATTGAGAAAGGATGTGAAAAATAAGTATTTGAAGAGATGTTCATTAAGTGTGCACCACCTCTCTGGCTCGCTGCAAGAGGCAGGTGTTCCCTTGAAGTGGTCTGTAATTAAAGACTACATCAGTGACACAGATGAAGGAGAGGCTTGTCTGCCTCATCACTTCTCAACTTTGGAACATTAATGACATCCTTTGAATATTGTATATCAGTGTCTCTCCCAGTTCCGCCTTGATTAAGTTTCTTATGAGGTGGAACAGAGTGTCAAAGTGTTTCAAGTATTGTTTTCAACAAGGAACAAGTATTTCAGAAAATGATGGTTTAGGAATTAAAAACTCCTTATTTTTTCCATAGCCTTTTTTAACTGAGAGATGATTAAGGAATTCAGAGTGGAAAAAAAACCCCATTTGCTCTTATGTACATGTATAATTCCAGTTCACTTATGCTTTCCCTTTAATGATACTAAGGGAGGCTATGAGGAGAGAAACAAGTTAGCATTGTTTAAATCTGTTCTAATGAAGAGAACACAAAATTTGGTAGACAAAACTTCTGGTTTTCAATGCATACAGAATAGTTGACTGCAGAGTGAAGGACTGTGTAAAAATTTTTGCTATGGAGGGATCTGAAGTGATCCACATTCTACTGTGAATTCCAGCATCAAGATTTGAATACAAATTATTTTATTTTTCTCCTTGGGAAGTTTGACATGCTACAGATGTGTATGTCTATTTTTGTTACCTTTTCCTAATACTTTTAACTCTTGCTTTTCTTTCCTTGTGCATCCACCACAGATCGCATTCAATTGGGTAAGACACATTACTCTCCTTGAATACTGCCTCTGTATTTGATAGGATTTGTTTTATGGACTGTAATGCAGTAACCTCTTTCCTTTCAGCATCTTTATATGGAAAAAAGTATGTGCTACTTAAACTGTTATGCCTCATTTTTACAGCGTGGTGAGTGTAACAAGAAAAGGATTGGACTGTTTGCCTTGAGTAGATTAGTCTCAAATTCAAATAATGGATGCATTCAAAAGATGTTGGTCGTGGGAAAACCTACTTATATATAATCCTATTCTCTCAACCATATTCTTTCTGTCAGAGGTTCAAACATGAACAACAAACAGTAAAAATTCTATTCAGCTGAGTTTTGTAAAGATTATATGAGATATTTACATACCTCCTCTTCAATAGAGCAAAAGTATCTTAGTCATGATTCTTTAAAAGTCTTGAGTCCTGGGGAAACTTCCAGTTTCTGAGAATGATAAAAGAGTTCTTTATATTTAGAGTTTGAGTTTATTGATTCTGTAAAGCACTTGAATATATGATGAATTAGAAAACAATTTTATGTGTTCTCAAAGGTTCTGTAAGCAGTCTGGCTTTACGTCAATTCACCCTGGAGAGAGGCTGAACAGCCCTGAATGCCCTGCCAGTCCCTCTGGCCTTGTAGTATCTTCAGTGCATTGAAAAGCTCAAGAGCATTTTTTCCATTCAGCTAAGTTGTCCTAACAAGGACTCTAACTTCACTGAGTAAACTTCAAAGTACAGCATAGATTGACCTCCTTAACTCACTCTGACATGAAACTAAAATGTAGTATTTACCAACCTCTGTCATGAAGGATCTCTGTTCTCTGTAATGGTCACTATCACAGACACGTATCTTTAAAAAAAGCTTAATGTTTCAGGCTTGTACTAAAAGAAGATTTTGCACTGTTTCATTCTTACCTCTTTAGAGAAAATAAAATATGAACTCAAAAAAATAAGCACTTAATATTTGGATTGTCTGTTATGTGCCATCTCTCAGCTGTGTGAATATAATTAAACCTTTATATTTGGAATGTTTTGCTGTTAAAAGAGGAGTCTATACTGAAATACTTCCAAACTCTATTTTTGCCTATTTGTTGCAGGTTGCAAAACTAAAATGGCAAGGATGCTCCCTTAATTTAATGAGGATTGTTAAAGATTTGCCGCACTTGTGAAATATTTGGGCTAATCTTTCATAAGTCTGAGAAATTATGTGAAAAATTGAACATGAAGCATTAGCATTGTCTGGTGTCAGTTCTTGTCTATCTGACCTTAGCAGAAGCCTTAAAATATATACAACAGCAAACAATTTGTATTAGATCTCACTGTTCCACCTGCTTGCCAAAGAGCTCTTCCCTCCCTTCCCCATTGCAGCCAATGAATCTTTAATCTGGAAAAACAAATCTGTATATAGACTCAGTGTTGCTCTGTTTTTGTATAGCTGAAAACAAACACATGTGCTGTTTGTATGAGAGCTTTCAATTTTTAATGCTATAATCATGCTTTGCTTGCAGCCAAGTGCTGGTGACCTTTACAGTAAAGCTCTCCCTGTTCTCAGTCAGACCAGGCTGCAGCTGTCAGTCAACACTGAAAGTAGCAAGGGATTTTTACTCTTGCATCACACACTTTACTTAAAGTGCTCAGATCTAAATGTGCCTATGGAAAGTTTTTGAGCTTCAAATAAAGATTCTTTTTTGGACCAGGCTTGATGCTTCCCAGCAGCAGGGAACAAGTGATGCTGTGAAAGCAGAGATGGTGTCTCAGGTGGGAGAATTTGGCTCATGTACGTCAAGCAGTCTGCGTGGGTGCAGGTCTAAAGGTGTGCAGCATGATTTGGTGATTTTTTTCAGTAATGCAGAGGCGCCATCCTCTGCTTACAGCCTTCCAATACTGCTGCTGGGAAGTCTGAGGAGGGAAGTGTCACAAGGAGAGCTGGATGAGAGCTGTAGGAAATAGCTCGGTACCTTTGGTAATGTTGAAGAATGAAGGAGGAAGCGAAATGTCCTGAAGGGATGTGGATTAGTGAGAGTGCTGCCTCTGTGGATGAAGAAACTTCTTGTTTAGGTAACCATTTGTGCAGGAGTCTTTTGAGATCGGGAGTCAGCTGAACCAGCTCTGCTGATATGCACAGACCCGGGGTGTACCCCTCCTGCCCAGCACAGAGCTCATCCTCTGTCACTGCAGGACACGGAAGTGGCTCTCTGTGCCCCTATCATGTGCCCTTGTAGATAGCTGGAGTCTGCACCGTTTAAATGGCTTTTGCCAGGAGCTGTTTTGCATCATTCTTTTGAGCCCTATTGCTCATGAGCATGTGGTGGTACGATCCTTAGTGCTGGGAGTAAGCTGGAGTTTGACAAGCCCTTCTCATCAGGAGAGGAATACCAGAATTCTTGAAAATATGTATATGTACATTTAAAGCTAAGTTAAAAAAATACATTATAATAATACTGGAAATCAGATTTTACAGCTTTTTTTCCTAATGTTTTGCTTTCATCCCACAGCTATTCTATTCGCCATTCCATAAGCATGCCTGCAATGAGGTAATGTGCTACCCACATTCTATTTGCTATGGTGATGTTGAACAGAGTAATGAGGGGGGATTTGCATAGTTTGATCCTGATCCTGCAGTTTTTAGTTGGATGAGTAGTCTCACTTCAATCAATTAAGGTTATTCATGTAGATGAGGGCTGCAGGACAGGCTAGCTGTGTTTTCTTTTTCATTTTAATTGTATTAACTGCTTAATCTCATGTACAAGCCTTTGAGTAAATGAAGCAGTTCTGAGATGTATTTGGGTAGCTGATGGTTATCAGGTTTGTATTACTGAATCTGAAATTTACTTGTTTTGCTGTCTCTAGAAATCATCCAAAGCCCATTAATGTCAGAGATGCTTTCCACTCCAACAGGCTTTGGATCATGCTCCTATGGAGGGATTTTACATGAGTGCTTTCATATTTTAATGGCTGTAATCACGCTTTACTTGACTGCAGCCAAATATTGACGTCTGTTCAAGTAAAGCTCTGACTGTTTTCAATAAAATTAGTATCCAGCTTTCTTTTTGCTCCCTTGGCCTCTAAGTACATGACTGTCCCCGTTCTGTGCCAAGCATGCAGGAAAAACAAACTCAAAACTAAATGATGGATGCTAATCCAGTCAACTTTAGCAGGTGGATAGTTTAAGGCAAGCATTCATCGAGGTGACCTATGGGTCAAATATATGTTATAAAACTCAGTTTTTCTCTCCTTTTGACTCTTCCTGCCCTATGAAAAAATTCTCATCTAAATAACAGAAACTAAATTTGCATGTTTTTTTTTTTTTCAACTGGCTTCTGTTTGCCCTTCCCTTAAATTGGGATAATTTTAATTCAGCCTGATGAGGGATATTATATATTTGCAGAACCAGGAACTGTGCTGGACAACAGTGCCTGAGCCTCAGAGTATTCACTAATTATGAAGCAGAACGTATGGTGTAAATGAGCTCTCAGGTGCCAAGCAAGGAGCAGAAAACCAGAAGGTCCCCTTATCCCACTTCAGACTTGTCCAGGTCTCCTTTGTGCTGGGTGAACACAGAGGAAAGCTTAGCTTAGTCAGAGAGGCACCTTAGGAACACAGTGTCTCTAAAGTCTTTGTAAGCAGCAGTCACAAAATCACGGGAGGGCGGGGTGGGGGGCAGGTGTCAGGATTCCTCAAAGGCATTTGGGACCCACTTCCCATGTGGTTCTAATCTCCTTATTCCCAACCTTAGGACATTAAACTTGGCATCTTTTTAGTAACGTAGGTTATGAACTTGCTCATCAGCTGAAAAAAATGTTTATTTATTTACAGCAACAATACAAATGGATAAAGCCATAGAAAAGCAGCACTACAGGCAGCATTGTCTGGTTGTTCCTCTGAGAACATGACAAATGTATCATAGAGTAGGCAGGCCAGTTATCATTTGGTTTCAATTACTAGGCAGGTTCTGCTTTTGAAAATTTGTAGCTAAAAAATACTCATCCGATTACCATAATTGGATTTGACTGACGGAGCACAAGTGAGTGTTCATAGCCCTGTGCTGCCAGCCAGCCTTCATTCTGTGCTGGCAGTGTTGCCTGGTAAGAACTGATCAAACTGGAGTTATCCCATGATGTTGGCAGCTGACTCTTTTTCCTCCCTTCAACTTTTTCTTTTCTCCTAGGAATTCTCCAACTTTCAAATCGTTTGAGGAGAAGGTTGAAACCACTGTCACAAGCCTTAAGGTAAAGGTTAGGGGCAGAGTTTGCGTGCCTGCGTGTGTTCAAGTGTGACAAGCTTAGTTGTCCCCTATCATTTGTACAGGAGACCGATTGAATTTGTTGTTCCATCAAGAATTTTATGGTAGTGCAAGAGAACTAATGGAAAACGAAGGCAATATGCAAAGGAACTCTTTTCTTTTGCTTTGCTGCTGAGAAATTATTTCTGATGCCTGCCAAAGCAAGCAAGTGGTATCAGAAATGGCAAAAATAGTGGTGATAAGGAAGGTCTGTTCCCAGTCATCTCAATGTGTCATTCAGAAATAGAAAAAGATAATTCAAATTGCACAGCTCTGAAGACCATTTTCTCTCACAGTGATCTGCTTGAGAAGCCTGATCTTATTTTGTTGATAAGCAAAGGTGTTCTAGAGGAGTGTATTTGTCATGCCAGCTCAGCCTGTTGTGTTCAGAGTGCTCTTAGATACAGAGTGCTCCTTTAAGAAATCTGTAATTAAGAAAGACAATACAGCAAGTTTTGAGTCTGAAATAATCCTCCACATCTCATGAAACCTTCATTGTTTATCTTTATTGGCAAACTCACTGCCATTTTCTCAAAATATTTTTCCCTTTCCCTTCCTTTCTTTTTTTATGCAAATGGAGAAGGGAAGCTGGAGCCATGGATCTAGGGTGCCACCAGGGTAGACTGCAGACAAATGTGAATGTGTCAGCATTGCTCCTCCTTTTTCCTGCCTCTGTTCTAAGGCTTACAAGATTAGGAAGACCAGGGGATTGGGGAAGAAATCATGGAGCTACCCTTCAATTCTCGGGTTTTGTTGTGGTCTCAAAAAGAGGAGAACTACCCAGAGAGGCCCCTGAAAAAAAGAACAGCAGTAATCTTACCATCTTTCCAACCCCCATATCAACTACTAATCTTCAGTGATCCTACAGTGTTCTGCAGTTTGCCAAAACTAATGTTCAGGTTTCATAACATTTAGAAGTCGAATTTCAAATTAGATTTTACTTGTTCTTGGAGTTTGGACTTTGGGTTGCAGCTTTCTTGGGAGAGTATACTAGTTCATTTTCCCCTGGAAACCAAACAGGACCAGGGTGCCTCATTGTTTTCAATTTTTCTGAAAATCTGAACTCTGAGGAATTAAATGTTTTATTGGACTTTCAGGCTGTGCTAGCTAAAGGAACAGGATTATGTAGGATTAACCCTTTAGAAACTTAGAACACAAAGTTCATTTAATTAAAATAATCTTCCTAAGCATTCAGTGGCTGAGAGGTTGAGAAAATGGCAGCTTGTCTTTGAGTTCTGCTGCAATTCTAGGATGGAGTAAAAGGTTTTGTCCAATTTTCAAGCTTGAATTAATTCGGAGTGGGCATATCAGCAAGAAAAGCCACAAAAGAATGTTCTCTTACCAAGACAACCCAGTCACAACAGCTTCATCTCTTCATCACTTAGTCTTGATAATTTTCAAATCTTTAGATACAGCTCTATCTTTTTAGGAAACTTAATTTTCAAAGACTTAGTCTTACTGATTTTTATTTTAAATACTTATTACAAATTCAGTGACCTGAAGCATTTTGGAAGTAGATGTGCGAGCACACTGGATATATTTAATTAACGTATTTTGGTATCTCTTCCCTGCCTTCCCCCATGAAAATGCTGCTGGCAGTTTTATATACCAGTAGCTAGACAGCTACCAGTGCCTGAAGGGATTCAGGTTGCTGAATCGTTTCAGGGTTTGTCCTTTGGTTACTACATGCCTTCTGCTGTCCAAAATCCCAGTATGGTTTATGTATTTTGCCAGCAGCTGTGTTGCCATAGCTGGCATGTGGGCCACTGAGCAAATGAAGCAGTTCATTTTAGTATCCATCTCTTATCCAGCCTGCATAGAATTGGGAAAAAACAGTGAAACCAGTGTGAGCTACTTAGGTAAACAACCACACTGGGTTTACTGCTAGGGTCTAGGATCCTACCTGGGACTGGTTCCTTTAAGCATATGAGACATGCCACAGTTAGATTTTATGGTGGCAGCCTAGTTTAGAAATTGTGGAGTAAAGAATTTTCTTTATTAGGCTGGTTTTATAGCTGTTGTTCTAAGGAAAAACCCATCCCTACGTATTTTCTGCCTGACCAGATCCCTGCTCTCCTTGGCTATGGGGTGGATTGGAAATGGAATTTGCTTCAGTGTGAGCAGAGGAACTTGCTGTTCTCTTGTTTGCATTATTTCAGACCAAGGTTGGTGGGACAAGCCACACGGGAGGCAGTTTTGAGGAAGTTCTCAGCTCTACAGCCCATGCCAGTGCTCAGAGCTCCCTTGCTGGCACCCGACTCCCTGAAAGTGAAGAAGAGCTTCAGTGTTAAACAGCAGGTCCTCCTGAGCCCTACATGCCTCTCTTCAGAGACTTGCCCAGACAGTGATTTTCAGCCCTCCCTCACCACACAACTTGTGCAACAAGGTTTTGTCAGCTTTGGAAAATTGCCATCCTGGCCTTGTGTTGGAGAAATGTTTCCTCTCCCTATTTCTGTTTCAGATGGGCTATTTTAGGTATTTCGTACATCATCAAAACCACAGGCAAGTCATTGGCTATAATGCACTAAATTCTGTGTTAAGTGACTGTTTTCAGTTACATGTAATTTCCCTCTAACAATCTCCAAGTTTCTCTTTCTTATTTATTTTGGTTTACTCTTTTCTATCTGTTGGTTTCTGGCTTCCCTCTCAGTGCCACATCAGACAGATGGACCTAGAGCTGTGCAAAGCATTCCACTGCCAGCAGCAGGCCATACACCAGCTGTCTACCACCCATACCAGGTGCCCTTTGCTCAGGAGTGTCTGTACATCATCTATTTCCTAACACAATTAAAATCACTTACTGTCACAAAAAGCTGTTTCTCCTTCAGTGGTACAGTCTGGCATTGCCGTACACCCATTAGGCAGCAGAGTTAAGGAGGGCAGGAAGAGACACCTGGTTATTCATACAGAAACAACCTATCACAGCTGCTGATTTCAGATGGTCATTTTGGCTGGAAAAGTTTCAGTTTCAAAATGTGCACCATTGCTTGCTCTCTTTGGTTTGGTAAGACTTGGCAGTGAAATTAATTAGAAAATCAAGTGAAGTGGAGGGAACCTCTAATATTTTTGCCTCCGTATCTTCCCCTCAAAACCAAGGGAAGATATATTTATGAGCCTCTGTCAAGATACAGCCTTAAGTGAAAGAAATCAAACCCAACATTTGGCTTCACATGTGCCATAGGTTAGAGCCCATGCCTTCAGAGCTGCTAGCATAGACCCTGTTACCTGACAATGAGTAAGAACTTCACTTTTGGTGTCAAATTTTTTTGTGCTTCGCTCCAGGATGTAATTCCACCAACCGCGTTATCTCTGCTCAGTCATCAAGAGCCAGACATCTTGCAGCTTTGATTCAGCATGTTTTCTGAACTGCATCTTTTAACATGTTTTCTAAGGAAAGAGCAGCACATTTGTGACACTATCTTGCTGTGTCGTGAGCACGTGCCAGTCCGCATGTTGCGTTGCTCAGCTCACCACACACTGAGGTGGGCACGGTGTTAGCAGTAAACAGGATGGAAAAGAGCCTGGCTACTTTGAAAATGGATGCATTTTTTGAGCATACGCCAAAGCTTCAAATCAGTGTTAGTGAGTTTGACATTACAGACTGCTTAAAATTTTGTGAGAAAATGTGGCTTTAAGTGATTTTCGTTTTTTCTTGTGTGGCTTTTGTTAGTTTTTACAAAGTTGAAAGTCCTTTTGTAATGTTCTACTGGATATAAGTTAACTTTGGACATTTATATCACATGCCTCTTTAGTGTGATTTTTAGCATGGAAGCAAATCTAATAGTTTTTCTAGTGTTGTAACAATTTTTGAGCTTATTTTACGTAGTTTTGTGCATAAATGTGAATTTATTTAAAGTGGAAGGTATTAATTGACAACTTAGTTTGTGTAAATGAAGTTCTTGATATTCTTATTAAAAATAAATTTCTCTCTTTTACCCTTTGTGATGTTTTAATTCTATGTTTACCAGTAGAACTGAGCAACCTAGTGGCAGGTGTCCCTGCCACTGGAAAGGGAATTTGAACTAGATGATCTTTAAGGTCTCTCCCAACTCAAACCACTCTATGATTACTGTGCACGGGGTTCCACGCTCTGTCCCCTCCATCCCCTGCAGAATGGGGAAGTCTCCTCCTGTGCTGCAGAAATGGACTGTTCCTGCTTAGGGTAGTATTTGTGCTGGGTGTGTTTCTACCAAACGTCTCTTCAAGGCCACTTTTCTGGTTTATCAAGAATGTTCTCAGTTCTGCCCTTCCACGCATCTGTAGCTCTTTCACACTCAGCATTCAATGCAAACTAATGGAGACTATGGTTTGTGTGCAGCTAGGTGGAATAAAAATGCTGGCAAAAGCTGGGTGGGCCCCACTCCATCCCCCTCTGCAGTATGACAATCTGTTGCCAAGAACCACTAATCAGCTCAGCAAAGTGCAACCTGTTCTTCCAAGGTTGCCACAGGGCATGACTGCTGCCCCGGGGGGTTCCTGAGCAGAGCAGGCATCTGGCATCTCCTCTGAACCAGACCAATAGGCTCTGCAGATTTTGTGCACTGTTCCAGCCACTGAGGCAAGGAGCTCCCAGCATCTCTGCACAGCACTCTGTGCTCTAGGAAAGGCACCAGCCGCACAACGCTTTGTGAGCTTCAGTCAGGCCCCTGAGGTTTGCACAAAGCATTTCTGAGTCATGGTGCCTGAAAATGTGTTCAGATACATTACCTACCTTTAAAGGGTATGACAACTGAATTTAGTTTTATGCTGTTTCATATGACATGAGGCAGAAGACAGAGAACTCCAGGTCTCTACCATGTGATTTTTCCAGGTGTAAATGTTGCTTATTTGGTAATCATGGCATCACCCTCATCTCCAGCTGCACACAACCTGTGCTGACACTGGCCTCATTATGGCATTTACCACCACTACTTCACAAACATTCTGTACTTCTACATTAGTGTCTGCTTCTGCCAGAAACTCACTTGGGCAGAACTGGTACCAGTGTGTGACAGCGTGAAGAAGGGAGCCAGCTTTACCTGGCTGTACGGGCTTCTGCATTAGACTGCACAAACTCCAAAGGTCCCTCCCAGCCTGCAGTATTCTGTGATTATCAATTACCTGTGAAGGAGTCTGTAAAACTGCCAGTCTGGGGTGAGGGGGAGTCAGGAATACAGACCTTATGGAAATACTGGTACCACTCCCTGATACAACACGTGAACAGTTGGATGAAACAAAGAAGGTATCAAGAAAATGTAATTAATGAGATTACCAGTCCTATGCAAAATCACTTAAGGCGTATGCACTCCAAAGAAACCTCATCTCTAAGCTCAGTCAACAGCTTCTACACACACCAATGCTCACTGGTCTTGTTCCTCTCTAGCACTGAGTGGATATTAACCCATTTTGAAGGTATGTAAATCCATACGTATTTAGAAATTCACAGAAAAAGACCACCTGCCTCACACAGTGCATTACATGCACTAATTTCTAAATGTACAATGAATTTCCCCAGTGGAGTATCTATTTGTAACTGTGACTGCATTAATCAGAGGTGATGAGAAAGAAGGAAAACCCCACATATACTAATTCTTTCTTCCCTGACACAACCTCTGATCTGGGAGGCAACTACACCACCTGCTCCTCTCTAAGTGGTGCTGGGATTCTCAGCAGTGAATGCACAAGAAAAATATGTGCCAGCAGAATCAGTGATGTTAGAGAAGAAAAAATAATGACCAGAATATAAACCAAAGTATTTACTATGGCTACAGCATTTAGGAACACCTCAGGAAAGTGGATGAGATGTGGCAGCTATTCTTTTTTTCCTTTCGGTGTTAATCAGAGACACAAGCTGGAGTATTTCTGGGTGAACAAACTTCCCTGCAAAACAAAAGAAAGGAAAGGTAAATGAAAAATGCTCTCATTTTGCCATGTGTGAAAGGCTGGCATTGGAATGATAGCAGGGATGTCACTTTAGGCTCAGAATAAATGTCAAATTATTCTTTTAAGAAAGTGAATTCTGTCAGTTCAATCCAACTGTGGAGTTAGTTACACCCCTTCTTCACAAAAAGCTTGTATTTTGTGCTCCACTAACACTTAAGATGTGAAAAAGGGATGCACCCTGGCCAGGATAATCTGACACTATGTATCATGGTACAGGGCACAACTCCAGCTACAGGTGCACTTAGGGTATACATGCTGTAGGCTCTACACAGACACCTGCTCAGTTTAAGTTGTTGAACTCCAGTAGAGGAGCAAAGGCATCAGTTAGAAAATAAAGCATTACAAGCTTCATTCATGTTGGCCTTTTTTTTTCCTTTGCTAATTTTCCAGAGAGATTATTATTTCCCTGGGGAGTCACCAAAGTATACATAGGACTTGTCAGGGACTCTGTTTGGTGATTGCTGGCCCTCTTATTCCTAGAGTCTGTCTATCCCTAATTTTTTTTCCAGGACAGGATGAGTTAGTTACACCCCTTCTCTGGTGTTCAACTACCTTGCCAAAATGATAAAGTTTATTATTTTACCTATCTCTCTTTTCAACTACCAGTGTATTTTGTAAAAGATGAAAGCAGTGGATAGAACAAAAAGTAACACAGCTGCAACTTATTATCATTTCACTGAGGTGGTTCTCACTGGAACCTTGGGCTGGTCACTCAGCTCATTTGGGGAAAACAAATTCTACTTCACTGGTTCCTTAAACATTGACAGAGTACAAACAAGCTGCTGTCAGAGCATCAGTGAACACTGAAGACTCCTGCATGAAGACTCTGATGTTTCAGGGAGATCCTTACACACATGCAAGTGTAATGAAAGCTGAGCCTCTCTCTAACGTAAAAAGTGATATGAAAGGAATTTGGCATAAATGAAATTCAGGTTTAATACCTACAGATAAATGTCAGGTATGTTCACATTGCATTAAGTTTCCCCAGAAATATTAGGGGACAATGAGTAAAATAACTAGTCCTCACTTGCTCTGAATGTCTGTCAGAAAAAAAAAGGCAATTTATATATTTCATTTATGAAAGAGGGAAAAAAAAAAAGCCCAAATGTCATACCAGCAGTTGAATCAAAAAAATCCTGCAGTCTACCAGGTGTGTTTTCCAACTCTTCATACTCAAATGCTTGCAGTATCATCTCACACTGATCCAACTGCTTTACAAACTTGGCCTCTGCAGTAGACTGGTTTTCATATTCCTAAAAAGATTTGCAGTTATAAGAAAATAATTTTGTTACTCTGAAATAGAACATTAAAATCTCTTTATATATCTAGAATTTTCTTCATTAGTACAAGCCACTCCAGAAATATTCAGCACAATTATGCCTTTCATTTTGTTTTTACAAACACACAGTAGTCAGAAAAACACTTGAAATATGTGTCAATTTTATATTAAATGCAATGGGACATAAAATACAATCTTTTGCATAATCTAACTCTAAACATACCAATTGTTTTTGGCTGAATCAGGGATGGTGTGAAGGCAACTCTGCATCACATACAAGTTAAACATACGTTCAATTTAATGTATTTTATGTATAAAGATCATTTCAGGCCTGGCTAAGGCTATAAATTACCACAGTGTGTGCTTATGCACTATCACCACCTATTTTTAAGACCTATTTTGCATTTTTCTCACCACTTGCTGTTTCTATACAGAACTGTTCTTTATATTTGGCCTGTCATTCCTGCCTAATCTTTTTGGTCTAATCTGTCTGAGCTGCTTATGTCCTTATGTCTCTCCTAGGAGATAGGACAGGGAGTGGTTAAGGGGTTTCCTCCCCTTCAGAATTTAAGTCCTTTAATCTCTCTGCTATATTTCCCTCTCTACAGTCATCATCAGTATATCAGTGATTCACATTTTTAGTCAACTTGAACAATTTTGCTGTCATTTGCTTCCAGTGATAGCTGCAGACAGTTTTGGCATTGCATTTTCTCTTTTCCAAATCTACTGCATTGTATGTGATGTCTCATGAGCAGGTCTTCCTGACTCCCCTGACTTCCAAAACCAACCCCATGAAAAGGGGTTTTCTTCTGTGCAGGTTACCATTACCTTGATACCACTGGCAGGTCTGACCCTATTCATCATCCCCACCGGCATTAATGACACCAAAGTACACACTGGGCCTATCTGTGCTCCCAGATCCACAGAACCTGTGGATCATAGCGCTTCCACAGAGAAGAGCAGCACGAGTGCACAAAGAGGTTTGCCTGCTGAACACAGAATCTGGCATTCCTTTCTGCATCTTAAGACAACAACTGTGGAGTGAGTGTCATCCAGAGTAGCAAAATCCTGGATTGTATTTCCAGCACAGTGATGCTCACTCAAGTGTGACACTCATTTCCTTGTCTTGCATAGTACTTGGAGCCTGCTCTTAGGCTTATTACTTTACCTTTGTAGTCAGAAATCCAGATTTTGATAGCCATGATTGATTGGTTTACTATTCTATTTAGATTTCAATGGTACTTTGAATTTTCAGTTACATCTTCATCATTATTTTAGTAATCAATTTCATTTCAGTGTTTTTGTCTTGTTCTTCTCTTTTCAACCTGAGCTTCTCCTCATTTTCAAATTAAGTACTAATTTTCATAGATCTGTTTATTTCTAATCTATTTTTTATAATCTATTTTGCAGGGGGGAGGGTCCCTCAAAGACAAACAAAGCTCTTGGCAGTACTACAAGGTAGAACTTCAGGAAAAGGAGAAGTAGGGCTGTTCACCTGTAAAAGTTGGTCCCACCTCCAGCAATTAGGTGGGAGTATCAGTCATTTGCCAACCTCTGTGCTATACAGCCCACCAGATGTTATTCACACCTCAGCTCACATTACCCTCAAGAAACATCAGCTATGACATGTGCAACTGTGCACAGTGCTGAAACAAACACTGTTTCCTCCCCACAGATGGTTAAGACTCTGAAATAACAGTGCACTTTGGAAAAACACTAATTGGACTCTCCAACACCACCGGCCATCTTTTAAAAATCATTCCCATGCTTTTGCACTTGAGAATAAAAAAGCAGGACAGAGCTGAAATGTGCTGACTCATTTACTTTCCTATTTTTTCAAATATATCTGTGATTAAGTGAAAATGTATCTGAGGCATCCCTCTGCTGCCTCTCTCCCCTACACTACACTTGTCAAGTACCCACCAACACCATCCAAAGCAGCAGTCCTTGTAAAGCTGAAAGGCAGAGAAACAGTGACAAGGGCAGGGAGGACTTGCCAAGAGTGTCAAGAGATCTTGTCCTGATCAGCACTGTTCAGCTCTGGTCCATAACCACCTTCACTCACAAAATAAATCACAGGGAAATGTCTCTGGCTAGCTGCAAGCAGAGCAGCACACCAAGTTATTCAGAGGCTTCTTATTTCCTTTATCTCTTTTCTTTTTTTCTTTTTAAGGAGGAACTAGTTAGTTGTTCAACTTAACACTAGAGAGAATACATGTGAATAGTAGATTTTTAGGGTACCCTCTCTGCCATGTAGGTTGCACTCAAGCTGATGAATTGCAGACACAGTAAATAATCCTGAAGGTAGAACCAAAGACCAAATTATCAAAAGTGTGCACATATTAAATTGTGGTTAATGAGAATGATGAAAAACTAACACGCTGAAGAACTGACTCCATACTGAACCAGCTCTAACAGTGTCACAGAGAAGACTGAGGCAGCAAAGAAAAAAACCCAATTATACAGAACTAACCTTATCTATCAAAACCTCATTTTCCTCAATTATAACAGTTTCTCGAGGGAGAAGGAACCAGTGCTCCCTAAAAAAGTACACACATATTATTTCCCGTATCTGGTTTACCCCCATTACCTTAAAATATAGCTCTGAGAGCCCATTCCCTGCCGGTTCAACCACGCAGGGGGAAAACCAAAAATAACCCTAAAACTGAAACAAAACCTCAAACAGAGTGTTGTAGCAAAAGGCAATTGGATGCAAATATCTGGAATTTAAATACAGTCTAAGCAGAAAAGAATATGAATGTAAGACAGATAAGATCTAAGACTCAGGTCATGGAGTCCAAGAAACATAGAATGCATTGTTTGAATGAGAGGTTGTGGATACAATTCTCCCCATGCGACCGTATGTCAGGAGGAGATAAAGCACAGTAATTATAAACTTGAATTGTTTGGAAATAATCTAACCATCCCTCATTTCCAGTATAAAATATCTTATCAATTAACAGCATGGGTTCACATAAAAATGGTCAAATCACCTCCAAACACAAAAGATACTCTCTAATACAAACTTTTAAGGAACCCAAGACCAGAAATCTCCAGTGTACGTAGAAAAGCATAGGCTTTTTGTCACATTTAAGTTTAAACTTTAGTTTACTTGATCATTTTAAGTTACTACTAAACATCTGGCCTAATGGACGTTATTAGAAAGAAATGAAAGCCACAGAAATTATTTGCATAAGATGCAGAAGATTATCCAAAGCACCATCACCTACCATTATTTTTTTCATGTATTAAAAGCTGCAAATGGCCAGATATGAACAAGTGATAATGTAATAAAAAGTCAGATTTATATCCAGAGGTCTGGATGTAGAGGAGAAACCTTTCCTTCAGCTGTACAACCAAGCCCTGGACAGGTTCATCTGGAACTCTGAGAGGCTAGGGGCAGAAGATGGTTATTTTACCAAAGTCCAGCATTTCTGTTTGAAAAAAATCCTAAAATGACCTTGACTCATACTGTTAAGCTTTATCTTCTAAGCAAATAAATCTCACTTTCCTGAGGTCAAAATAAGAGCTAGTACCATTTCACAAGTACATGGGAAGAAGGGAATGGGTTGCCCTGAATTTTAACAAAGGATTTAAAGAATGCAAACTTACTTCCCAGAGTTCATAGATTTCTTTTCTGAGGTCCTCTGATAGAAGCTGGGTCAGTTGTTGCATAGCTGCCTGAAAAAAAAGCAGCTTTTTTCATTAATCTATTTTCTGAGAAACATTTTTATCATTATCTTTTCTGAATAATTATCTAGTTGTTACCAAGTTAGCAGAAACACCCACTACACACTTATTACTGTATTGTTTTGGCATGGCAAGGTTTGGCTACAGCTCTGGCCAAGACCAAGGTAACACATTTAAGGGGAGGGGAAATCTCTGTGCAACTCTACGCAGAGGGAGAGGATGAGAGGAGTGAGGAGTGAGAGGATGAACCCTGCAGATACCAGGGTTAGTGAAGAAGAAGGAGGAGGTTGTTCAGATGCCAGAGCAGAGATTCCCCTGCAGCCCCTGAGGAAGATCATGGTGAGGCAGCTGTGCCCCTGCAGCCCTACAGAGGAGCAGAGATCCACCTGCAGCCCCTGAAGGTCCATGGTGGAGCAGATCCACTCGGGGCCCATGGAGGATTCCAAGCAGGGGGACACCCAAAGGAGGCTGTGACCCTGTAGGAAGCCTGCACTGGAGCAGGCTGCTGGCAGAATTTGTGACTCCAGAAATTGTTCTGCATGTTCTTTGTGTTCTCCCAGCTGATCAGTCTCATTTCTGTGCCATCTCTACTGTTTGCCCAGTAATGTGAAGGGCTGCTTCTGAAACAACCAACATCACAGGCAAGACAAAGGTTTCATGCCGTGATTGTTTCTCCACTTCAAATACAGGATATAGTGTCACAATATGGTTCCTTATTGCTTGCCACTACTGAAGCATCAAGGTCTCATTCCTTCTCACTTCTTTCCAGCTCTGGAACTCATCAGATTTCAAGGTTACGTGGCTAAAATGACTTACCTGGCAAAAACCCCTACTCCAAACAACACCCTCCCTCCTCATATAAAACCTCCAAAACTTATTTTTTTAACCAGGTTCATTTTCTGCTGCCTTAGTGTTGGTGAGACTCACTGGTTGAAGTTACTGCACAAGCAGCAAACTTCAGAGCCAGCTCAATGTCGGCTGTAGAGCAAACAGAAAGAAGGAGAACTCAGCAGTGGAAGCAGAGTATTGATAACTCACCTCAAGCCACCTCCTGAAGTGGCTACCCATGGTCTAATTTTACAACAAAGTATTTCAGAGGCATCCCAAATGTTTAATGCTTTACTCTCCTTCCCAAAAGTCAACACAAAGTCAACAGAAAGTCCTCAGTGACTGAAATGGGAGCAGAAGGAGCTGCAAATACTTAAGAAAACTTCATAAACATACCTGGGCATCAAAATCTCTTTTTCCTTGCCTAAATTCAAATGAAAATTCTCTCTAGACTAAAGTTGAAGGCTGATCCTCAGAGACACAACCGCCTTTAGAGGCTTCCAGGAAAGAGGTTTCTTTTGTTCAGTGTTCTGAAGCTCTTTGAAGAGTGTAACAAATACTTCAGTGATTATTCCCCCTCCACCCCCCCACCCCCTTTTTATGCTTATCTGGCTAAAACTAGGGGCTGGGGGGCCATGACTAACTCTAGGAGTAAGCTCTTTGCTAAGAAAGCAGAGATTAAAGATCTAAGATGCAATTTGGCATTCTTGAAATACTGTCTTTACTGACTGTAATTTCAGTGTTTCTTTTATTCAATATACTTCCTACTGTATTTTTACACTGAATGAAAAAAGCCTCTGAAGAGTTTCTGAGGCATGACATTGCCCTCTAGCTGTGGCTACAGAAATGGTTTACGTTTTCTTCAAGTAATGCCACAAACCAAAAACAACAAACCAACAGTTTGGATGAGTGCAAGGCCAAAAATAAAAAGTGCCTCTAGGCATGCTGCACTCAAAGAATCACAACAACAACAGACACCTGCATCTGAGGTTCTGTGCAAAAAGTTTAAATTTAGTCTCTGTCAACCTCATGATCTGGCACCACACACATGATCTGACATGAACCATCATCCATCCTACTCAGTGCACCTACTCCCTGCTCCTCACCTCTTGGTAAGGCTGCTGAAAATGACTAATTCAGCTACCAAAACTGCAGCTAGTTACTGCAGGAATAAATGGCCAAGGTGGAGACTACTTCCAAGATCCTTCCACAACTTAGTACTTGGTGACATTACAGGTACAAACATCACAATGAGCTGCAAACTCTACTTGGTTGTGGCAGGCTTGTCCAATGCCAATGACAGTATTATATTGCTTGGAGTGTTCCTTCACCACCACCAGAACACTAAAACACAAAGAATGCTCTGCAGCTGTGGCTTCACACCTTATGTTCATACCTTTTCTCTCCTGTGTTTCTCCTCTTTTGGGATATTATCTGCAGGAGCAATATCTCCAACAATGCATTCAGCCATATCATGAACCAAAGCTAATCGTATGCATCTGACAAGAAGGAGGGACAAAATAATTAGTTTTTCAGCACTTTAAGTTAAAAACTTATCCAAAAGGCTAGGAGATTGCAGAATTTATCCCCCTTCATATACTCTCTAAAGGCTGGTTGGAGTTTTTCTCAAACCTTATGTAACACTTTCCATTTTTTTGTTAAGGGGAATATTTTCCACCTGGACATGATTTTGATTTCTGATTTCTAGTCCCTACTGCTTGTAAATGTAGATTTAAGTATACCAGTACTGTGTACCAGTACAAGTATACTGTGTACCAGAGCATAATATTCAAAAGTAATGCACTTAGCTTTTGCATACCTGGCTTTTGGAGATGCTGTGGTAATTAACTACATTATACACTTCACATTATTCCTGCAACAGGTAGAAGGTAATCTGACTGGAGCAATCCCAAATTCAGTATATAATCTGTCACTCACATCTCTGCAGCTATGCCAGCCTGCAGCAGAATACTCAAAAAAGCCTTCTTATCAGCTCCTAGAGCTTTCTCTGCTATCCTAGAGGATTTCTGTGGCTCCTTACTGCTGCAGAGTGCTCCTTCAGTCTGTCAAAATCCACATGGTCTATGGCTCTGACATGGCTGTCTGTTGCTTCACGTTGTTTTTTAACAAGGGTCTTCAGCCTGTTTATTCACAGCTTGAAAGAAGACCGGCTTTGAGCTTCTGCACTAAGGACTTGCCTCAACACTCACAGTTAAGCAATGTAATTTTCAACCCCTTTCAATTGTCCAGGTAAATAGGACCTTGTCCAAAGGATAAAGAGAAGAGGAGAAAGGATTTCAAATTCCTTCACTGTGATTTAAAAGCTCTTACTCGGGATGACAGCGTCTTTTAGCATTTGCAGCTCTTCCACAACATTAACATATGGTCATGATAAGCAGAGGCCGTCTCACCTGTCCTTGTTAAGGCCTTTGTCTTCAGTCACCAAAGCCATCATCGCCATCCTGTACATATGGTCGGAGACGCTCTCTGGGTTTGCCACGTTCCTGTACACCCATCCTGTCCGCGGCACTCTCTGCATCCGTGTCAGAATCACAGAATCAGTGAGGTTGGAAAAGGCCGCAGAGATCATCGACTCCAACCTCTGGGCGGATACCACGGCATCCACCAGACCGTGGCACCGTGAAGGTTAAACCCCGTGGCTTGGCAGGCCCTCGTTTCAGAGACACCGGCAGAAATTCCAGCCCACCACGGCCTCCTCGCTCCGGAGAGCTTTGATGCTCCCAGCGAACACCTGCCCCAAGGCCCAGCCCGGCTCCCCAAGGCTGCACCCGGCCCAGCCGCACCGAAGGGCCGGCTCACGGCGGCACCCACGAGTCCCCGCCGCAG
>VYXD01006564.1:687235-721811 GCA_013397195.1 Hylia prasina
GGCGGTGCCCGCCCGGCGCCCCCGGGAACGCGTCCGCCGCTGGCCCGGGCGCGGGTGTGTGGGGAAAGGGGTCAGTGGGAGGATCCCCGTCCCCAAAGCTCTGACTCCTCGGGGTTCATGAACCACCAAAAAGAACGACACGGGCTGCGACTGCAAGGAGAGAAGCAGCAAAAGAAGCCGGGCATGAGCGCTGCGGAGTGGGGAAGGGAAGGTGGCAGGCGTGTCCTCTCCTCTCTTCCGCTGGAGTCCAGCAGGGAGGAGGGACAGGGAATTACTCATACTTTTGTCAAAAGTGAGCGTCTCGGTGACCTTTACCATGCCTTAAAAAATTAGTGCAAACTCATGTTATTGTTCAGAGAAGAGCGCATAATTAGTTCTCAGGGTTGCTGATGAGTTTTAAATTATTCTCGGCATCTTGCTATAAGCACATCCGCCACTTTCATGAGTTGAATAAATAACATGGTAACTTACCTGACAATTGGTGGATTTTCAAAATACATTGCATCTCTTTGCTACTTTTATATTGCCAACTGAAATAGTGGATAAGGGTTTAAATGTGGTGATGAAATAGTCTGTTACACAAAAGAGCGTCTGCAGTTGTGCCAGCTATCAACAGATGGCAGAGTATTTTTATTTTGGTTTGTGCAAATATTTAAACTCTTAAAAAATAAAGCCCACAATAAGCAAGAATCCTAGACCAGGAAAGTCATCACCTTTACAGCTGTGTACGCTGTCTTAGATGTGTTAGGTGTTGCAGGGCAGCTCTCCTGGTTGAAGTGAATCACATCTGTTGCAGATTTGTCTTGACAGCTCTTGAAACCATCCAAAATAAAATTTTCATGCTTTGTTCAGGCTTTGTTCATATTTTGTCTGCCTTTCACAGTAAATAGTCCGTTTCATAATGTCCTCTTTGGCCCTCCTTGTGCCCATAGTTTCCCGTGGTATTGCATGCCATTCCCAAGGGAAGGTTAGCTCCACTGTATTGTAATCCCCCCTCAAGCAGTGGCAGGCTGCTGTTGTATGGGCCCTTAAGCTCTTCAGCAGGCAAGGCAGGCCTGGGATACCTGAACACCTCCTTCAAGGTGATGTGATTTAGATCCCAGCTGTCTTGGTAGCCTTCACTGAAGGTGCCCTGTCTTGATCTGAGAAAGCACCAAAGTGGGCCCTGTGTCCAGCCAGCACCTCACCAACACCAAGCAAAGGGGGACAGGAACTTTCCTCAGCATACTGGCTGTACTCCTGATGTAGGCTATTGTGTGTTTCCCTCCTTGGGATGAGAGCACACTATGAGCTTGTGTTGGACTTGGCTTTCAGGTCCTTTCTGATGAAGCTGATAGCCAGCCTGTTTCTTCACAGTTGGTACCAATAGAAGGGCTTATTCGGCCTTGGGTCCAGAACTGACCATTTATCCTTGTGTTTCTCTGTGTTAAACATGTTGAAACTTCTGCCAGCCCAGTCCAGAAGCTGCCTAAAGTCCATCACAATTTAAGCTCTACCATTAAGTGTGTCAGCCATCCCTCCTAACTTAGCGTTACCTTAAAATAGCCCAAGAGTGCATCCTGGCCTGTGGTCCAGGTTTTTAATAAGACAATGCTCTGTATGGACCCTCATATCAACCCCTAGAGTACTCAACCTGTTTTGGGCCTTCAGGCACATTGCCAAGCCACCAGTACCACCCACTGAGCCTGTCAGCCTAGCAGTTCTCAATGCATCTATTAGACAGCTTGTTCATGCTATAGTTCCGCTGTGAGTGAAAGTGCTGCAGGAAATCATTTCAACAACTGTAATGAAGTCAAGATCTATTGTGTCCACTGCTCCATCCTTGTCCACAATAGTGAACCATTTCATTAGAGGATGCAGTCAGGTTGGCCAAGTGGTATTTGTTTTTCATAAATTAATGCCAACTCTTCTTAATTGCCTTCTCATCTTTTACACGTCTCTTTCTAATAGAGCTTCATCAACATTCTTTCTTTCTCTTGCAGCCTCTTTCTGGTTTCCTGAACGGTTGAGAAAAAAGCCTTCAGAATGCAATCATAAAAATAACACAGAGTAATTTAATAATTTGCATTTTAAATGAGATGCTGGATCTAGTTCAGAAATGCTATTCTTAAGGCTAGCTGATAACAAATACATTGTCTTTAAACCCTTCCTGAATGGATCTATTCAATGTACATGTTTAGTATTTCTAGCACTTTAAATCCAGTAATCATTTTGGTCTTGCAAATTCATTAATAATTCTGTAATATGGGTAAGTCTTATACATCCCACGTGTATGGAGGAGGTATGACCTTCAATTTTATTGTCTGATAAATTCTTTGCCACTGATGTCCTTTAAGGTATGTTTCTAGAATGAACACGTGAGCGAGAATCACAAGGCCGGACTCACAGGCACTGGCCTCAGTGTAATTTTTGTAACATTTGTCCATTTTGTAGCATTTATATGTATATAATTCCTCTACATGCACTTTGTGTGCTACTCTTGCATTTTGCTTATTGACACTGGTTTTTCACCCAGTCGTTCTTCAACAGTACTTGGAGGTATCATTTTATGTGCTTTTCCAGGTACCTATCCAATGCATCATGTGTAGTGTTAAATGCACGGACTTTCAGTAGGCTGGAGAACCCCATCAGAGTACAAATATTAGCTCTGTCGGGATTTTATTCTTGAGTAAGTAGCCTGAAAACAGAAACAAATCAGCTCGTATAATTTTAAGCAGCTTTTTAATGTAATTCAGAAACTTCAGCAAGGATTAGCAGTGTCTCCCTACAGGATATTAAGGTAGTGCTAAGGCTTAAGTCTCAATCTTTCATCAGTCTCAGCTGGCTTTTTTCTCCATCTTTTGCCAGAACAGATGGCAATTCCAAAAAGGAAATCCCAAAAAAGGGGGTTACTGCAGAGTAATTACGATTTATAAGCTGGAGATGGCGCTCTCTGCCCACAGATTTCTGCTTCAACGCATTTGCTGCTACCCGATGCCAGGCTGAAATTGTGCCTCCATTTCTTTAAGAAATAGCACTGGGGGAGAGGGGTTGCTTTGCACACTTGGTGCAGTAATATGAAAATAATCTCCCCAAATGCCAGGTGGCTGGGAGCAGACCCAGTAACTACTGATAAGGTGGATCATAGTCAGTTTGTGATTTATATAATATAGCACCAATGATAACACATTGAGTTTTGAAAACCCTTATATGTTCTGCCAGCACAGGCACAGTAAACCTTGTATTGGCAAAATATCTTCAGGAAAAATAATTAATTGATGGGATTCATTTGTTGCCATCTGGCATGAAAAGAAAAAGGAAAATATTGTGTGGACAGGGCAAAATGGTTGTGTATCACAGACCCATCAGGAAGGAATATCAGCCTTGATGCCCTCCCTAATAGCAAAAAGATGAATGAGCACCTGCCAGACACTGTAAGTGGTCATTTTAGTTCTCCAGACTATAATATCTTCCTTTGTCTGAGGCAATCTTAGTAACTATATAGAGTTAGCTTGTGAAAATCTGTTGCAAGAATTCTTCAGTAAGGGTACAGAAAAGCAAACCTCTGGAGTGACAGTACGTGTGTGCCATGTGGCTCCCTTCACTCTGCCATGCACCTCACTATGCTGGGCTGTGTGTCCTTGTGCCCAGGGAGCCCCACTCTCCCCTGTGTGGGCTGTCAAAGCTGGTGAGAGGCACCTGAGAGAGGCACTGTGCACTGATATCTGTGTCAAGGGCTCAATCACTTCTGCTGATACTTCATAGAATCACAGAATGGTTTGGGTTGGAAAAGATCTTAAAGATCATCTCGTTCCACCCCACTGCCATGGGTGGGGCCAACTTCCATTAGACCAGTTTCCTCAAAGCCCCATCCAACCTGGCCTGGAACACTTTTAGGGATGGGACATCCATAGCTTCTCTGGGGAACCTGTTCCAGTGTCTCACCATACTCACAGGGAAGTTTTTTTCCCTAATATCTAATCTAAACTTAGTCTTTTTCAGCTTAAAGCTGTTCCATCTTGTCTTGTCACTACGTGCCCTTGTAAAACACCCCTCTCTGTATCAGAAGGCTGAGGAGAATGTACACTTATGGTAGCATTCCAGTAGTCAGCAATAACTGTCCAGAGTGTCCCTGTTCAGTGTAGCTAACTGGTGGCATCACTACCAGAAAAAAAATGTTCTTCTTGCTGCTGTTGTATAACATCCTGGGCTTTCTGTGATTAACAAGAGATTTTCTATCAGAACCCTTACAATTAGCCTATCTAAACCTTCAAAATGAAGAAAAAATTGTTTTACCTTATATGTGTAACAGATCTGCAGAGCCAAGAGTATAACTTTAGAATGGCACATCTGGGAGAAAAAAAAAGAATTAATTTAAGAGCAAATCAATCTTACACGAGCAGAACATTTCTAATGTAAAAAGGCAGCTGAATTAGAGGATTAGGTCACACTGCCTGATTAACATCATTTGATCTTTCGCTATTGAAAAGCCACTGGTCTTCTCAGAGAATGGAAGCATTCAAACTTTAAATGACACCACAAGCCTGGCTTAGAAAAAAACCTGCGAAACTGAAAACAACTTGCCTTGCTTCAGTAATTGTTGGTTTGTCTCTGCTGTGGGGGGATGCATCCAAATCAGGATTTAGAAATCCCTCACATTTTGCTATAACAAAGAAGGACTGAAAAACTGAATGAGGGCATCTTGGACACTATGTGGGAGAGGCTTACAGCATGCGAATCTCGTCTTGCTTTGCCATATCATATTTATTTGTTGTTTAAAGGTGGAAGACAGATACTCAAATATCTGTTTGATGTTCTTTTTCTTTATTACGCATTCCCTGTTGGTTTTGCCTTTTTAATTTTGCAGGAGTAGGAAGTTACAAAAAAAAGAAGCTCACCTTGGACCACAGAGCCCACTCAGAATCTGAGAGGTACCTGCTGATGACATTTGATAAGGAAGCAAGAGAGGGAGTTCCAATTACAGTTTTTATTGTTTTCAAAACTGAATTGGTTTTAACTAAGAAACATGTTTAAAAAATAAGCTTTTCTTAAAATTACACCTCTTTCATATGAGCCTCAAAGTAAAATTGTAACAGATCAGCCTTGGTCTTCTGAAATTTTCTAAGGTAAAGTGAGAATGAGGGAACCATTCTATGATATAACCAAGCCTTTTGTCACTGGAAGCACCAAGAAGAAGAATAAATCCCATATTTTAAAAAAAAATCCTCTGTCTACCTCTCATATCTCTTCTGTTAAAAAGCTTATACTGTTCTCACTTAATTGTACTTAAATGAGTTTTGAAAGGATTTTAATAATCACCTGCCACTGTCAGCACTTAGTAAACAGCAAGCAGACAGAAATCAAAGAATTTATTTCCTGTCTCTAGTGATCTGATGAGCAGTTTGCTCAAAAGAATTTTTTCTGTGCTTTTTGTGAAGTACTAACCAGTATTCACAAGCAGGGTATTTTTATTATTTTTAAAGAATGCTGATTTAATATTCATGATGTTATTTTCAGTCATAGTGTTATTTCAGTTGCTAGAGATGAAGAAAAGCAGTATTTTAAGATATAGAAAAGCAATGAATATTCTTGTTATTCCCCCAGTCATGCTTTTTTTTAAGCACTGCATATTCATATAATGAGCACACAGATCCTGCTCAGACTCTTGCTTTTCAGCCATCTCCCAAATGTCAGCCAAGTCAGACCCTGCTTAGCTTCCAAAATCAAATGTGGTCGGGCATGTAACAATGTAAAGAAAAATAAATCCTGAAAGGCACTCTGAATTATAATGTACTTTTTTTTTTTCTTTTTTTCCTGACATGCAAGAAAGAACAAAATGGAAGTTTTATCACAACTCTGCTTCCTTTTGGGTGCCCCCACCCTCCCTTATTACTGTGAGCAACGTTTTCTTAAAATAAAGGCACACTGATTTGTTTGTTATTTTAGGCTCTGAGAAGCAGGTCAGACTGGAACCCTGTCCAAATATAAGCCTCTAGTCCCATTAAGGACCTATGAACGTACTTATCTCCATCCGCTGCAAACCAGTGCATTGTCTTCCAGAGCGAGCTCCTGATAGCGCCCAGCTCTGTCTGTCACTGCAGGGATGGACGGACGTGCCTTTGCAGCCTGGCGCGATCTGAAGCCGCTGCGCTCCTGTTGGTTCTCACACAGGGAGAGATGCACGTAATTAGCTGCCTTAGTTTCCTGCCCCCCCCGCACTGCTCGGCTATTATTTTGACGGCTGGTGACAGGGCTGCGGAGCCTCCCTTCCCCTCTGTCACCCTGCCTGGCAGCCGCAGCTGGGCGGCCTCATTTGTGCCCCGCCAGCCCCGGAGGGAGGGGGAGCAGGGGAGAGCCCCCTGAGGCCACAGCGCTTTGCTGCAGGGGCTTCAAGGGGTCTTCTAAGGGCAGGGTCGCTGGCCACAGCTGGGGGCGGCACTCCCTCCTCTCTCTGCCACTGGTACACCTCCTACACTAATAAAAAACCTCTGCTTTGCTATTTTTGTCCAAATATTTGAGCCCTTCAGACATCCCTGAACAAAACACACCAGCCGTAGGCATGCTCTTGCTAATCCGAGGGAACCTTTTGCATGGGCCTCTGCTTTCTAACCTGAGATTGACTTTAATTATCCATTATTTTGCCTTCCTCCCTGTGAGCCTCTTGCTGAATGCATTGTGCCACCCAGCATATTAGTCAATCATCGCAGCTTACGGAGCGCGATACTTCACATCTTGGCTTCGGTGTCATTCATGTGCACTGAGTGGAGGCAGCAACCACTTTTAAGATGCTGGGTAGATTTAAGCATGCTCGGGCCTGTCTCTCCCTATAGTAAATAGCTTTGCTGACATTTAAGCTGCACATGGCTTGATGTTAGGTCAAACAAAAATGTCACACTATAATCACTTTTTAAATAGCTGTTTCCAGCTCAGTTAGTACTGTATAGCTCCAGAAGAGAAAGCACTTACAAGCTGACAGACAGAAAGGGGGAGCCGTCTGTAAAGGATGTTTGCCTAATCCCATCCCTACCCTTGCCTGTCAGGCTTGGGGCTTTGTTTGTTTAAAAAAAAAAAAATTGCTTATACAATTTAATGCCACTGTACTTTTCAGCTGGGCAGACTCTAAAGAAAACTCACGAATAAGTTCTGGGGAGAACTCACAGCTTTGATGTAGCTGTGAGGGGGTTGGGTGGCCCAGGGGGCACCCAGGCCTCAGCAGTTTTGGGGCTGATACTGTCTATTGAGGCACTATGCTGCTGAGATTCTATTGCTGTGAGAAAGCATGTGGGTAAAATCCTAATGATCTCTGACAACAGCAAATGTGGGGCTTTTCATATTCCCTGATACCACTCCTTAAATTTGTCTCTGCCTCTGGACCAGCCTGTGAAAAATGTGGACCATGGGGAAGCCATGCCAGACTTGCGTCCTCTCAGACAGCTCAGTTTGTGTGTGACCATCTCCATATAGAATCACAGAATCATTTAGGTTGTCAAAAACCTTGATATGGTTTCACCCAGACTCTGGCATCCTGCCCTACCCTGAGGAGGAACTACACAGCAATGACTTGCCAGAGAGCACAGCAGTATTCCCCACTTCCTGGTCCCCCATTAACACAGACAGGTGCTGGGTCAGAGCACCTGTGATGAGGCTGAAATGTGCATGTCTTTACTCTCCATCCCAAATCTGGCTGAAGGGAACACTTACATCCCACCACTCAGACCCCCTGTCCCAAAATCAGCTACATGTGCAATGCTGCCCACTTGCAGTTTTGTCTTTGCCCCACAAGCTCTCCTGGGGATTATCAGTTTCTTTTGTGGCAAGGGACAGCTGTAATCAGAAGGTGGATCAGTGGATCGTGAAGCACCTGTAGAAGGCAACACATGAGAGATTTTGAGTACAAAGATGAATAAGAGTGCATGATCTTTTGGGAAGAACAGAAACTCATGAGGGAATGAAAGAGTTTGTCATCAGCAGTTTAGCAGGAAGGAGGAAACCAGCCTATCTTGGCTTCCACTGTAGCCTTTTTCATCTAATTTCATCTCTGGCTCTATTATTTCCAACCAAGTGGCAGTCTGAGAAGGTGCTATAGATGCGACTGAAGGCCACCATGACAACTGAGCCCAAGCCTTGAAGACCCCTGTCTGTTGCTTCACAGAAGCTGCTGACCCCTGCTTGTAGGTCTGTTGTAAGTCATTTCCTTTCCTGATCAGGTCAGAACAGTGACACCAACCTGAGTGCATCAACATGGGAATTTCCTGCTATGTTGATTTGCCTCCATCCCAAAGCAAGCTGTATGCTATACTTTTTAAATTGAAAAGCAAATTTATTCCTGTAGGACATATATTTCCAAGCTGCATTTAGACAGTAAGCAGTAAATCTTAACACATTCCTCATTTCACATCGTAGTTACAGCAGGTGGTGGCTACTGTCTGATCCCACAATAATCAACATGATAGAAAAACAAATCCCTTCCACATTCAGACTGGAAGATAAGCTTGTACCAAATATAGGGCACTGTAAAGGGGGTGTTGTGTAAAATATTAGTCTCCAAGAGGTAGGACAAGTTAACCTTTTGGTTACAACCATCCTACATTCCTTAACCCAGATGTGAATTTTGTTACACCTCAAATCAGCAACCCCTTTTCTTTTTCTGGGAATGACTGTGCCTTTGCTCAACCATTGATGTGAGGGTGAGGGGTTGCTGTTGCATGCAAGCTGTGGGAATTCACTTTGGGGCTGTTGAAGAGTTCCTCCTGGCCAGGAGACGGGCAAGGAAGAAACAGAGGGCTGGAATATAAACAATGCGTAGTAAATTTAGTAAGAATGACTATTCATTCGAAGTCCAGCCACTTCTCCCTGTTTTACACTCTTTGCCAGTACAAAGAATGAAACAGAACTAGAGGAGCCAAGAGTGGGTGAGCGTTCCTGAGAAAGCACAAAAAAAGGCATGCACTGAAAAACAAATGCTGTGATTTGGGATCTTATTCACTAGCCAGGGAAAAGGAAAGGCCCCAGTGATGATTGAGCTAGAAACTTTCTAAATATGACTTTACACCCTTATGTTGTTGAGTTTTTCCCTTGTAAAACACACAGAGCAGAATAGGGGTGGGCAAGTGTAGTTTTGTTACCAGTTACATGTGAGATCATGTATGCCATGATGAACCATCAATTAAATGCAATGTTTAAAGATGGAAGCTACCACCTTTTCTTTTGTCTGCTTATCATCCAATAAAGACTTAGGCAAGAGAATATTTTCTTCAGTCTTAAAACATTTTAAATACATTCAGGCATTCAGCTGAAAGACATTTCCTAGGATATCAAAATTTAATAAGTAAATATTATTTAAACCATCCCAATTACCTCTTTGAAGGTTTTTTTTTTCCTTGTTAAAAATACTAAGCTTCTTTTTTGTTATACATTATATTCACAATATTCAGTTGTAAGTGATTAGTGGCACATTGTTGCAACATCACAAATCATTCTTGTTAGTGGAGATTACAGACTGACAGAGTGGTTGAGTTTGGAAAGGACCTCTGCAAATCATCTGGTCCAACCACCTGCCCAAGCAGGGTCAGCGAGGACAGGTGGTCCAGGACTATGTCCACACAGCTTTTGACTATTTCCAAGGATGAAGATTCTGCAACCTCTATTTGTCATCTTCAGTGACAAAATATCATCCCTTTGTGCCAGCCTTAAAAGGAGAGGAACTTCCCATCAGCAGCCGTTTAAGTGAAAAAAAAAAAGGACACACTAAAATGAGAACTAAAAAGATGTTAACAATTCCAGATTCTGCTTTGTTGACTCCACAATCTTTAGTTATATGTAAAAAATTGCACAAGGATTTTATTAAGTGATTCTTTACACCCACAACTTTACTGTTTCTTTGAAAGTGGATCATAAAACCCCAAAAATTTTTAAAGCTAAAACCTGCAGCCAATTGCCATTGAAGTGCCATGGGATTTTTCAGTATTACAAATTGTCTTCTGAGGTACCACAGCTTTTCATATCCTGTATTTTTCATGTGGGAAATCTAATACAGCAATATCAACCTGAATTTCTTCTGTGCAGAAAAATACTGGTTTTAACTTACCTGCCTTTTAAACCATGTTTCTTTAGATGACTCAAATAGGGCATTTCTTTTATTTTTCTTCTTCTTTTTTTTTTTTTTGTTTGTTTGTTTTTGGAGAAAGACTTCATTTGGACACGATCTTTAATATATTTTATGTTTTAATGCAAATTTTTAATTAGTTTGTGGGTTGTGTGGACATATCTAAACAGAAGACACACTTTTTATGAGGTGGGTATCTCAGTTTGGCTTTTTGGCCAAGTGCACAGATGTCACCCATACATGCCTTCCCAGGTGGGGTTGTGCATCTGCTCTGTGACAATTGTGTATTTGGTTTTTAATTGTTTTGCTAAGAGTAAAATTACAGAATGTTTTCACAAGCAGAGGAGTGAGATCCCTGCCAGAGAGCTGTGAGTGTAGCACAGCAGGCATATGAAGACTGAAGAAAGCATTTCAAGACCGCTGGAAGTTGCAATACGCCTTTGCAAGGCACCCTGACAAACTGCTGTGCAAACGTGTTCCAGGGCAGGGCACTGACAGGTCAGTGCAGCGACATTACGAGGATGACAGTGATGCTGGAACGATGATTCCACATGAAAAATACTCCCTGCTTTTTGCCTGTTCGGTGGGTCGTTCAAATTAATGACACAAAAGAAGCGCATTATAAAATCGTTGGGGTGAAATTTGTGATTGTCTTGAGTAAGGTAGCTGGCTGACCTCTGTAAACTGGTAAACTTGTAAACTAAGCAATTGACAATTCACAACAAAATAACACTACCCCCATAAAATGTTTGTCTGCTGGCTTCTTTGTTTGGCTGCCTTTTTGTTTGTTTGTTTGTTTATTTGCTTGTTTGTTTGTTAAAAGGTTTGATTTTTACGCAGCTTGTCAATAAGATTCTTGATCTCTGGAAGCTCTTTATTTTCTTTTTCTATGTGAGCATTTCAGTCAAACAAAATATGACAATTTAAAGACGTGCAGATGGCTTTTGAGCTGGACAGAACTGGTTGTCTAAACTAACTGGTAGAAAGAGGAGTCTTCTACTTGGTTGACTGAAATTTGGCTCTGTTAATTTAGTAACAACTTTTTCCTCAGCATTTGTTCATATCTTAAAGTTTTTTACCGTTCCTGGTATGGATCGTGATTCTACTAATGGTAAGCATGTCTTCTCTTTTTTGTTTTTTTAAAGTTCGAGGGATAAGTATAAATCCCCCTCAAATACTCAATTGCATAAAAATGTTAGATTTTTTTTTTTTTTTAATACACTGGAGTGTGTCCATTATTCATCACTGTTACTTGACTTTCTCTTGTGGACATTTTGGTAAAAATATAAAAAGTGATAAGCATGTGCAGAAAGGTGAAAGAGAAATTCTTCCTTTCTCACCAAGCCACAAAGCTTATTTTTCATGACTGAATACTTGTTTGATTTATTTTTTTTATTTCAGTTTTTTCATCAATTTTTTCTTTTCATTTTTTTTTCAATTTCCTGTTCCCTCATAACTGAGCTCCTGGCAGCTATGTTATAAGGTAAGTAATCTAAGCAGATATTAATCTGAAATAAAAAAGTGTTTTGCTCGACAAAAGCTGCAAGACTCAGTTTGTTGGCAGAGGAAAAAGTGTTGGTCTCGCCCTTCCCTGTTCTTACTAAGGAATGTTTTAATGTCCAAATTAGAAGACTAAAGTACTATCAAGCAATAATATTTCAGGTAATTGAATTTAGGATTTGTGAGGTTTTTTGTGGTCATTGCTTGGTAATTAAGGGCTGGTCTTGGATTTTAACTTTACATTTATGAAATATGAGCTCTTTTTTTTTTAGATTAATTGGACGTTTTGTGGCTGATGGCCAAGATGCTCAATTACAGATTTACATATAAAGTTACAGCTCCATTTCGTGCAACTTTTTGCTTTGAATTTGTGACTTTCCACACACACATGAAAAGGGAAGACCAACAGTGAGCAGCTGCCATACGATCCGCTGTTTCACTTGCAAGCAGTGAGGTGCTTGCGCGGCACTGGGCATTATCCCTGCGGGAAGCCCATTCCTGAGCAGGGACTCCTTGGACCCAGCAAAATGTTTTCTTCACCTCTGAATGCAGCTGTGAGCAACAGGCTGTACTGTACCAAATACAGTTTGTTGGCGTCAGCTTGAACTTTATTCTGGTGGGGTTTTTTTCTTTCTCTTTTCTGCATGTAAACATTTCAGTAAACCTTTCTGTTGGCTTTTTGGCTGCAGTATCCCTGGAAAAAAAAGGAGATATTTTGTGACCTACAAAACATGGAAATGGGAGTTTCAATGAGCCGTTGGAAGTAGTGCCTCCAAAGTCTTGTTTGCAGGGTTTTTTTGGACACCCAGCAGAGCACAGAAAATGCCACAGTCACACTGTCTGTGAGGAACACAGCTGAGATACAGGCTGGACAACACTCTAAGCTTGTCTTAAACAGCTTCCTGGCCAAAAATATTCTGCTGAAGAGGTTATGCGTAATTTTTAATAGCAAATATTTTCATGACTTGAACTTTTCACAAGAAAATACAAATGCGTCACTTTTAAAATGCACTCATTGGAAATCATTTGCAAATAAGCAAACTTGTCAAAAATAGCCTACTGAAATAATTATGAAAAGCACTTTTATTTAGGGAATTATATTTACTGCTCCAGTAACAGATAGTCTCAAAAACATGTAAAAAATGATCCTATGCCAAAATCTTTGGGATTCTTCCAGTCTCACTGGAGTTGTGTGAGTTTAATTCAGTGCTGTTCTATTATCATAATGTTTTATCCAAAGTGTTTTGATAAATAGGTAAATTCTTTATCCACATCATTTTCATGTATTTTTCTTTGCTCATAGGATGCCTCTGTTTAAATTTCTCCCTTGTTCGGTCCTTAAAACCTTTTTATGTTCACGGGGAGGATGGACAATGCAAGCATGTGCTAACAATTGGTGTTACTCTGAGTATGAGAACTGGGAAAAAATACATATCTTCAAATCAACAGAGTAATTTGGACAAATCAGTCATGTGGTTTCTTTTTTTGAATTAAAATAGGAATACCAGGTCACAAACTATCACTCAAAATTTAAATAAATCTTTCTGAAAATATTTTTTCTCAATTCTAGTTCTATTTTTTCATCCAAAACTCTTTTCAAATTTGACATAAATTCTTGCAGTTTCAGTCTGTGTCTCCTACTGAGAGATAAGCTATGCAGGTTAAAAAAAATTACTTGCTCTAAAGGTACCTCTTGCATATTGGATAAGTATTTGTTGCTTAAACAGCAGCAATGGTTAAATTTACAACAAATTTATCATCCAGTCCGATGAAACAAAACCACATTATCTTTTTAAAGAAGAATTTATATATATGTTCTACTGTTTGCTTTTGAATCACCTATTGCTGCTACTTGATCACAAATTTGAATTATGGAGATGATCTTCCAGGCACTGCTGGTAATTAATCGCTGTAACATGTGTGTGCCTTTGTGAATCCAGCAGTGTGGCTGCAGATAAACAACTAATTAGCACTTTTATACAAGTGAAATGGATTTCCAATTACCGCTATCTCCTCCCTCCCCCTCTTCTTCACATGCATTTTTCTTAGGCCTTAGGGATGCCTCGTGGCTTACCAAACCAGATAGTCTTGTATTTCTCCCATTCTCTCTCCACCGTTTAGTAAGGGCTTAATCCAAGCCAGGCTGCTGTGCTGCTGTGCCTGCCCTCATGCTGCTGTCCTGGTGGGAGAAGCCTTTTGAAGGAAAGAATGAACTTTTTAGGTAAAACAAGAAAACGTAAAAAGCATTTGGGCAAGAACATTGGTAGTAGTTTATAATCAGATGTAGCACTGCCAGAGAGCTGTACTGGGAAGAGGCTCTAGAATTACCCCAGGTCCCTAGATTAGCTCAGGACTAAAGGGAAAAAAATGTGACCAGCACTGTGTAGTGTATATGGGCACAAACTAGGAAATTCAGAGGAATCTGTAACATGGTGTATTACAAGCAGCATCAACGTGCAAACTAGTCTTGTGACCTGCTTATCTGCAGAAAGCTGGGACTGGATCCAGCTACTTTGATCCTCCGAGAAAGGAGGGAATGCAGCATCATGTACAGCTAATTTGGTAGAGTTCAGCTAGAGTACAGCTCCAGCCCTAACAGGGGCCAGATGGCGTGACCCCGTGCTGTGCTGCCCGCCTGCCCAAAGCACAGCACTTCCCTTTGGCAGACAACTGCCTTTCCATCATGTGGGATTTCTGTCTTCAGAGCTGCTTTAAGAAAAAAATAAATGCCTTGCTCTTCTTTTGCTCCGAAGAGGGACCCACCTCTTGAGCACAGTAGTCCTCTGTTTCCACCAATGTGTTTGGAAATCTTTACAGCATTCCACCAGAGTCAATGCAACTTTGATGCTTTATTTCTCAGTCAGAGCAAGTATGGAACATATTACCTTGCTGGGAAAATTCTCACTTGGATTATTTCTTTGGCATTTTCCAAGTGGTCTTCTCACTCTGTATCCCAAATGTCTCACGGGGTAATAAATTACATTACCCACAACTAGTATGACGTCAGTAAGATCCACCTATGGCCAAGAATAGCTCCATGTTACTGTCAGTTAATTAGTGCTATCATTCATTAAGTGAGGAAGTGAGAGCCAGGAAGCAACCCTTTCCTCTTTATGGCTGGTGTCACAGCATGGCACAAAGGCCATCTAACCAGCCACCATCAGCTGGCTGAAGGGAGGTTAGGTATTTGACAAGGGGTTTGTTCCTGTGGCCCACGGGAGAGGCATTGCATACACACCCTTGCATGCACACCCCGCGTACGGTCACATTTGCAGTTGTCATCCCACCTTCCTGCAAGCAACGCCTGAGCTGCTATTGCCTTAAGCTGTTCACTGCTCTGACCTTAAACCTTAACCCTGTGTAATCTGATGGGGGTGGCTTCCCAGTCCTACAGACTGGTGCCCTTTAAATTCAGGCTAAAGTTTGCTCCTCTGATGCACAGAGACTGGTGTATCTAATCACACACAGGACACTGATACAGAATTAGGGGAACCCAGTTAGGCTGCTTGCTGCTTCTCTGTGGCCATCCAGGGAGCCTTTCTAGGAACAAGGATCAGAGTCCATATTTTGACATATTTGGAGTGGAAAAGGCATCTCTGCTTCTGCTCCTTGGTGTGGTTCATGCCCAACTTTGATTCTTGCAAGCCCAAGTGCTAAACTGAGGCACAAGCCCATGGAGAGTGGGAGGAGCAGAACACAGCTCCTTGTGCTCCAGAGGGAAAGGTCCACACTGCCCCAGTAGCTGGAAATGCTGGTGTGGATGCTGCTGGCAGCATGCAGAGAGGCTGATGCTGCTCACGGTCCCCCACAAGGGCACAAGCAGTGCCCAGCCCTGCCCTTCTCACTGAAGGCATTCTTCCCCTGCAAACAGAGCTGGAGGTGAGGCATTAGGAGGATTTTGATCCATATGAAAGGGAGGCAGAGAGCACTGCAGAGACATGGGTGAGCCTGAAAGCATCTGTAGCCTCAGGATCCCATTGATGTGCCGATGTACTGTGATGGGCTTCTCCCCAAATGCTGGCATTCTCGGTCTTTCTGCTCCTTCACAGACACCTCTCTGACAGCCTACAGAGCTCTTTGGTATCACTCCTTATTCCATTCAGAGTTCATCCACCTCTCTTAACCCCCTTTACTCTGTCAGCAACCTTCCTCACCCTCCCACAGACAACAGACATCCAGTTCCCTCCTAGAAATATATTTTTTTTTAACATATGAAAAATTCCTTCTTGCTTTTCCCTCTCCTCTCCTCTGCTCTGCTCCACACCACATATTCTGGAAGTCACCTTCAGACCACACTGGAGTGTTACCTCTATTGCCCAGGGCTAGGATCATGTTACAACTTTCCTCTTCTCACTAAAGATGTGTGCTCTGATTTGAACTTCACCAAAGTTCAGGGATGTTTGGAATCTGGACTTCTGGCTTGGACCCCTCTCAGTGCCTCGTGTCAGCATCTAGGAGTTGACAGAAGTTGTTTGCAGCTGAGGCAGCCAGATCTGCAAGATGCAAATGGCCAGGAATAAAATAAAACCTCTAGCCCTCCAATTAAAGCTGGCCCCATGAGGAACTGCCTGGCCTCTGGAGACATACCAACATATCTTTCTGCCCACAAAGCCAGAGGTCAGGCAGTGCTCACCTGGCTACTGGAAATCTCAATTAGCACAGAGATTCCAGGAGTCTAGGGTCACACATCCTGGCCTGGATGGCACACACCTTCATATTCTTCCTTTCCTTTCAAGGGACTGGGCTAGGAGAAGGTGATGGAGAAGATCCTTGCAGATAGGCACATGGCTGTTTTTCCTTTGCAATGGCTTTGGGGGAGAAGAGATGACAGACAGAACAAGTGGGTTTTTTTCTTTTTTATTTATTTTACCAGAGTAGGCTTGGCCAGCTTAGCTTTGACTCCATAACAGGACTCAATGTGCAAAGGATGCTGGGGAGAAGACAAAACTTGTTTCAAAGCCCTTATCAAAGTGCAGTGTGTTCCTCTGCTGGCACCTCATCTCAGCAGCATGGCACCCGTGGGGTTATGCCTGCTGCTGCTGGAGGATGTGAGAAAGGCATTCCAAGCCTGTGATCTCCACATGAGTGGATCTTACAGCACTGGCCAGGTGTCTGTGCAAGCCCAGGGGAGCCTGCCTAGTGTCAAAACAAGCAGGGCTGTCATTTTCTCTTCTTCTGCTTACAGGAACTGAGAATTTCCTTCCTGCCCTTTCCTCCTGGCAGAAAATAGGCTGCTGAGAGACAGGCCAGAGAGGCCAGGGAGTACCAGTGGCCCACACACTCCCAGGATAGGAGGGTGCTGGTGCAGCCCAGGCTATTTTTAACCTGTTTTTGTTGCACACTGGCAGTCATGTCTCTCATTGCTTCTTCCTTCTCTGTGTCTCTGTGTGTCTATGCAGCTCCTTCCTGCTACTGTGAGATGTGTGAACTATATATGGCCTGGGAAATCTGCACCAGGCAGTATTTTTAAACCAGGCCTCTGCTTTGCAGGCTGCTGTGACGCAGTTCATCCGACTTTGCAAGTTTCTCATGGGAATGCAGGGTGTTGAGTTTTTGGCCTGCACGATGCAACCCTTGGGGCCCAGACTAACATCTCAAGACTTGGGAAGCAGCAGACCTTGTGTGTGTGCAGGGGAGGGTTTGAGCCTGGCTGTCTTCACGGTGCAGCTTTCTGGATGTCAGCCGTGGGTCTCTGAAGTGAGGTGTCTTTTCCAGCTGGCCAAATGTTGCCATCAAATCTAGGGGGCTGGGCACAAGAATGACCTCCCCAGGTACCTGTCCTCCTGCAGAGCACGTGTCTCTCTTCAAAGTCCCCCAGTTCATACCCTCTGTCGAAATGGCATGGGTTTTGTAATTGGAACTGGTTACAGTGATGAAACCCTGGAAAATAGACATCCAGTGTAGAAAAGACTGAATAAAACTATATGAAGAAATATTTGGGAGCAAATAATTTCACCTGCTTCACATGCTAAATAAATCTCTGTTCTTTCCTTTTCTTCTACAGCTCAAATTCTACCTGAGTGAAGATGTGCTGCTGAGGTCAAAAAGTTTCCATATGAGTTTTTTTTTTTTCTCATTGCTACTTTTAATTTCTATTTTATATTCAACAGAGGGGAAAAAAAGGTTGGTTTGAGACTCTTTGCTGGAAACATTCTGTCCAAAAACATTCTTTGAGCATTTTCACTGTGAGAAATGGCAGGAGCCACTTGTATTGTCTACAACATGACCATCCATTTCTCTCATGGTGATAGTTTCTTACTGAAATTCTTGCAGAAGATTAAAAATATGTTTTAGTCACTCAGAACCTTGTAAATTAAAAATTCACTTAATCAGATTTTCTTCTGTGAGAAAATTGTTTCTTCTTCTTTTAATATTTATGATGCATATAGACTTAAATTAAATAACCACTACCTGAAGATTCTCTTATGTGACTCTATTACTGCTGAAGAATGAATCATAGAATGATAGAACTGTATAGGTTGTAAAAGACCTGTAAGATTGAGTCCAACCCTTAAACCAGCACTACTAAGTCCACCATGAATTCATGTCTCTTAGTGCCACATCTACACATCTTTTAAAGTCCTCCTGGGATGGTGACTCCCCCAGTTCCCCAGGCAGCCTGTTCCGATGCTTGACAACTCCTTTGATGGAGAAATTTCTTCTAATATCCAATACAAACCTCCCCTGGTGCAGCTTGAGGCCATTTCCACTTTTATTGCTCATTACCTGGGAGAAGAGTCTGACCCCACCTGGCTACAGCCTCCTTTCAGGCAGTTTTAGAGAATGATAAGGTCTCCTGAGTCTCCTTTTCTCCGGGCTGAACGTCCCCATGGACCCTCAGCCGGTCCTCATAGGACTTGTGCTCCAGACCCTTCACCAGCTTCATTGCTCATCTCTAGGCTCACTTCAGTGCCCCAATGTCTTTCTAGAAACAAAGTGTGGAAAATTGAACACAGGATTCAAGGTGTGGGCTCACCAGAACTGAGGAATATAGGGATGGTCATGGCCCTGATTCTTCTGGTCACAGGATTTCTGATACAAGCCAACATTTCCTGCATCAGCTAACTGGGCCACTTTGTCATAGAAGGAGATCCTGTTGGTCAAGCAGGACCTGACTTTTACAAATCCACACATGTTGGGCCTGATCCTCTGGCTGGCCTGCACATGCCACGGGAATGCACTCAATCTGATCTGCTCCATGAGCTTCCCTGGCACTCAGTTCAGGCTGAGAGACCTGCAGTTCCCCAGATCTTCTTTCTGACCCTTCCTAGGGATGGGAATAATACTTGCCTGCAAACATATAATGTATTTGCAAATATATTTGTGGTCCTATATAAATACATACTTTTATCTACTCTTGTTTATATTCTTGTTCCTCAGTAAGAATTCTAATTCTAGCAGTGAAGAAGTTATATCTTTGAGATGCTGTTGATTTTTATAAATTTCACTGTGCTTTGGACAACACCCATCTATTTTTTTTTTTCTTTAGTGCTTGATTCTAAATTCATGAAAATACCTGTAATTTGTGAAGATTACCCTTTCAGACTTTAAGGATTTACCCAGTTTAGGGAATGCTGATCAGTGTTAATACAATAATGATTGGACCTCTTCACCACTCCATTTAATTCATTTTAACTGCTAATAAGGCACAGTACTTCAGTTTGCCAAAAAGTGAATGATCGCAGATATTATCAGAAAACCACGGGGTTTGGTACCACGACACTAGGCACTATTATGGAGAAGACTGATTTCTCAGGCCCAACTGGACCAGTGCAGGGAAGTCTCTGTGCCCAGGAAACTGTTTTTCATGCATGATTAACTTCTTTGATTTATAAACATTTAGACAAAACAACAACAAGGATGTGAGTTTAGCAGTATTAAAAGGAAGCGTGAGATATGTTTATCAATAATAGGTAAGGTAAAGGAGACAGATAAATCCTCATTACTCCACTGGTGATAACCATCCTCAGGAATTATTTAGGAGCCCAGTGATACTAGTAAAGATGCACTCCCATTTAGTAAAGAAAATGAGGGATAAAATTCTGACAATGTGGATTATTAGATTGGGTGGAGCAAGGACTTTTATTTTCCAAGTAGATATTTGCTCATAAAAACAGGGTTTATCTTAACATGGTATAATATCAAAACTTGGCTTTAATTGTCTTCTTTCTATCAGAAAAAGTCTTAGTTTAAGCACACACATTATTTCAGCATCAAAATGGTTTTATCATTCCAGAGATGCTTTCCAAAATGTTCCCATGACATGAAGTGGTCAGTGGACTTTTAATTCTGCAGATGCCAATTAGAATCCAAGGTCTAAGAGGAAGTTCATTTCTGGGCAGTGAGAGCACATTGTGGGTGGTCATAGACGCCACAAAGCCTGTGACTTCAGCCACCTGAGAAATTAAATAATGAACCCTGACTGAGGAAGCTTGCGGGCATTACATCATCTACACATAAAAACAAAAAATAGATTTATAGGGCACATGGGTGGCTGTGAGCCAACAGCCACTCTAGAAGTCTCAGCTATATCCAACAGACGAATGCCCTTTAATACCATTCTTTTTAGAAAGGGGTCCTACAAACCTACTCCTGCTCTACTTTGGGTTTCTGTTTCTCTATTGTTGCTACAGATTGACCATGACTCTCATATGTGTTGCCTAAACTGCAGCTGTACAGGGTGTGCTCTACACCGAAGGAATAGGATGTGTGCCAGGTGTTTTTCCAAACCAGCATAGCCCTGGAGAGATGAACTGCTGATGCAATTTTACTGGGGATTGGGAACCAATTTAAGGGGTTTCTAGAGACCTGATGTGTTTGAAATATTTTATTATGGTTGTACTGACTACTCAGAAGTGGGAACAGGGTTGTTCTATTTCAGAAATTATCCTAAAGAGTTACTAACAGTATGAAAAACAATTATTTGAAAAAAAAATGCCTAATACAAAACTGGAGAACTAATAGCTTACAGCAGTAACCAGGCAGCAACAGTGCTGCGGCCAGTGGTGTCAGAGGGCATAGCTCTGGTGGTCTTTGTTAGGAATGGGGAGAGGAGGTCCTAAGAGTGGCTTTAAATGAAGGAAGAACCAAAGGAAGGATCAAATGATTCTGCAAAGAGGAGGGCAGTGAGGCTGTTCAGCCATGGGAATAGCTGCTGGCAAAACAAGAAGGCACACAGGAGGCAATGGTTATTCCTCAGAGTCCGGGCCTCCATGTACACAGAGGCAATGATGGGGTCTTTCTGAGTGCCATCAATCCCTGTTGCCCCTGTTGCTTTAGGCTCTGAAACTCCTCCCTCACCCCAAAACACACCCGTCACCTCAGGGAACGGGTTGGACCACAACCAGCTCATATCCCTGAAAAAGCACCCTCTGCACACTGACCCTGGGCAGTCTTGCTGAAAACATCTCTGAGATTTCTTTAATTAAAACTTTGATTCGTGCTCAAGCAAGAGAAAACAAACATTATCCGGTTCCAGTGTTCAGATCCCTCAATGGAAGCCAGATGTCGCAGCTGGTTCCTGCAGCTGCTCTCAGTGTGGCAGCATGACCTCCTGCCACACGCCACACAAGGGCAGCAGGCAGGGACCAGCCCAGTAGCTGCCCCAGCGTGGCTTGCTTTCATATTTAGTCTCAAAATATGTTTCCTGGACTTTATATGCTCACTCTTCTCTCTCCTTTCTTTTCTCTTTCCTCCTCATTCTTCCCTCCCAAGGTGAGACTTGGCACACAGCGCAGTATCCGAATAGCAAAATGGAGGGAAAAGAAGAAAGAAAAAGAAAGGAAGAAAGAACACAGGCCCATATCTCTTGTTTGTTTCTAAGGCAACAGGTAGGAGCTGCAGAGCACTGGCACTCCCCCAGCCGCACGCCCGTGGTGCTGTGGCTGCTCAGTGCTCCATAGGGACTGGTGGGAAGCTGTGTGTCTGTCTGTCAGCACGGGCGCTGGGGAAATGGTGTGAAACAAATAAGCCTGGCTTATGCTCCCATGTCAGCCCTTCGTGCAGGGCTGCTGCTGTGGCTGCCCCCTCCCTGGCTCCTCTTGCCGGGTGACTGGAGACCAGTGAGCAGGCAGGCAGGTGAAAAACATGATCTCAGATGGCCCCAGATGACAGCCTAAAAGCTGAGACACATTTAAAACAACAGGGCTAGAAATAAATTACTTCCTCCTCCCAGGGTTACAGCCAGGTCATACAGGAAGGAGGACAGGATTATCACTTCAGGAAAGAGAAGGTGCATTTGGCCGTTAAAAAATTTACTGAAATAGATTAAAGAGAAAGCTTTTTCATCTGTTTTCTTTCCTTTGGTCTCTGGACTTCCTTCACCTGCTTCCATCGATCGTAAGCAATCATCATGGGACAACACATGAAGTTGGGGTCACAGTCCAGAAAGGGCAGGAGGACACTCAGGTCAAAGTGAGTCGAAGATGAGCAATGCTGAGCCCAGCTGAGCTGTGTGGGCATTGTTGAAAGGCATCCTGGAGACCCTCCTCAGCCTTGTGGGTGCACTTAGGGGCATGGGCTAAAGCAGAGAGGCTTGTGGAGGGGTTGGATGATAGCAGCCTTCGGAGTAACATGGACAAAAAATCACTGTTGCAGTGGCTGGTACTAATGCTTTTCCTGCCTTTCCCCCAGGTAAGGGCTAGGAAACATTTTCGGACCAATGGGTTACTTTTAGCTAGGCTACTGGGAAATACAGATAGATGGTAGAGGAAGATGGAAGTTGTGATCAAAATGTAACAAATGCGTCTGAGACCAGGGATTTACCAGAGGCGGCTCTGAGAGCTCTGAGAGCTTGGCTGCTTCCCTGTCTTTCCTTCTTTTACTGGTGGGGGGACATGCTCCTGCACTGTGTCATGTGGGCCCCAGCCCTCTCGACTGAGGATGGCATTGTGGTCTGTCTCCAACCCTGACTTTGCCTGAATGTTTTTAAAGGCTACATTTAACTTACTTATAAAGATTTCACTGAGCTGACCTGTCTCCATCTGCTCAAAAATATCAAGCCTTCAAGTTTCCACTGTCTTCAAAACTAAGTAGACTAGCAGAAAGCTCTGCAGAATTTATTTCTGAGGTTTTCTGAAATATCAAGCGGCTGACCTGTCTTTCTAGCTGCAACACTAAATTTCAGAAGCCCGGGGAGTATTCTGGATACTTTTTAACAATAAACTTAACTTCATCTGACTTCATTTAATGTCAGCTGAACCACTGGTGCCTAAAAAAGCATAGGGTTTTTTGTAGGATCTATGGAGACTGCAGGAATAATGTGCCCAGCAATAAATAATTACAGTTGCTGGATAATCTATGACAAAAGAAATTCTGCCAGAGTTCAAGATGCTGGTCTCTGTACTTTCAGAAGTGACAATAGGAGTTTCTCTGCGGGTAGGTATGTTGCAAAGCTAAAATTGTTGTCAGAGAAATCCAGGGTAACCCTGTTGAAAAGAATGACAATATGTTTTTCCTAGATTATGATGATTGAATTTAAATATGGAGCTAATAAATCACCTCTTGCTCAATCTGCTTGAGCCTTCCATATGTAGTAATGACTTTTCCAGGCAGAATGGCTTGGGCATTGGCAATGAATTAGTGGGCTGTAATTCCCTCTACATCTGTATCTGTGTGTGGCTATGGCTGTGTGTCTGGAAGGTGTGAAGCGTGTATGTGAATGCTGCAGGGGATGTTCAATGAAAGAAGTGGCAAAAGCAGCAAGAAACAGAAACAGCCTCTCTCTGATGGTGGCAGAGATCCACCAGCGTAGCTGCACATACCCCCTGTTCTAAGAATTGTCTGTCATGTACATCATACCCAGGCTAGATTAATAAAATGGCTTTGCAGCTCTATATCCAAATAATCTCAAGTGAATAGACAACCAGCAGGATTTCTTACTACAGCTATTTACCATTTTTGATTCCTGTAGGATGGTTAATAAGTAATTTTTGGAGTAGTAAAACCTTACTCACTTTAGAAAATTTTTCTTGTCTTCTATTTCTAAATTAACATTAAAAAGACATACTTTAAAAAGTGCCTTGAAGCCCCTCTTAGTTACCTGGATTTAAAAATTCCAAGCAAGTATACAATGTGACTTAATTTGAGCTCCAGGCAGGGTTTAGGAAGCATCTTGAAAAAGATTATACTCTAGAACTTCCTTTCATTGGCATGTTAACATAAAAATGTTTTGAGTTTGGTTTTCTTGTGGTTGTTTCTTTTATACATTTGGAAATTAATGTGTCCCAGATCTGTTGTACCTCATCTTTATTTATATCCAAGTATTTTTTTTTTCTATGCAACTTTTATTTTTAGTGTGGTTCCTTTTGAAAGAAAAATGATAAAAGAGAAAATTGAATCATACCAAAAAAATGTGTCTTTCAGCTTGTCACAGGTAAAGAACTGTAGCTTTTGTTTTACAACAGGGAGCATGATTACCTCAAAACCACTTTATTTTACAGCACCAAACTTTCTTATATTCTTTATCTCTCTGTTTTTCACTTTCTCTTTTTCTTTTTTTCCAAGATTTCCCATTCTATAAAAAATCTGCATATTGCAGACATGCAACTGCCTACCAATGAAAAAAATATCAAGATTAAATTTCTACATACAAAAATTTCTGGGAAAGATGTGATGAGCGATTATGGCATCATAACAGTGGGGAGATGTGATGTTTCACATGGTAAGAGATAACCAAAACCATGCTTTTTGCCCTAAACAATGCACACTAAGGACACATAAAGAACCCCTGTGATTACAGCTCACTCACAGTTCAGGCAAAGAGGAATTCAGATCTGTGCCATCCCACACTTGAGAGAGTCCAGCCTGATCTGGGCAGCATGGAGTTTATATTTTCCATGGCAGGAGGGGACATAGTAACTGCCTGTATGACGCCAAACTCAGGAAAATGATGGAGCATGTCCCAGCTGAAGCGCCTGAGTAATCACATGGCATGTCAAATGTTCATATGGAACTGTCTGGCTCATAAGATTTGGTGTTTGGCCAAATGCATAAATTAAAAGTAACTTCTCCTGGCTCTCCTAATGGCACCAGGACTTTTCTATCAAAGGAAATATCATTTGTATATCACATATCCTTTGATTGCCCAAAAGGCCTGTACCCAGACATGCTGGTTAAATATGTGGCTTCTTTTTTCAAAAACAAGGAGATACTGGAGACATGCTTGTGCATTCACTGTGCAAGGACCACTGCATTTAGGTCAGTGCCTTTACAATGATTGTAATGGAAAAAGACTATTCCCCAAGGTTTAGGTAGAACAAATTCTTTCTAACACAATTCCCCTGCAAAGGCAGTTGGAGTGAAAACCTATCTGCTGGTCTTTTCACACCAGGTAGAGGTGCTCAAAATTCTGCAAGAGCAGCCCAGGAAGGATTTGTAGCATTTCTGCTGCTTTGGGGGTTGGCATTAGGGTTAGTGATGAGGGCCTTTTGGCAATGCACAGCTTAAGCACCATTACTGATGTTCTCGTTGTGATTCTGTGGAGACCCTATGGCCAGCATGAAGGTTACTCCCCTAGAGATGCTTCAGCTAAGGCAGAGAGCCCTGAGCAGATATTCCCGGGGGACTCATTCCTTTTTTTTTCCTAGAGAAGACAGGGCCTCAGAGGCACAGTGCAGGCTATCACATGTAAAAATCTATGCCAAGAACCATCATTGCCCTGAAAATTGAGTGGCCTTCAGAGCAAAATGAGTGCCTTTGACAGGAAACTCACCAGCAAGTACCTGAACAAGCAGTCTGCTCCCACACCAGGTCCTGGCAGAATGACAGCCCCTTCCTCCTGCCCCCTGCATGTCCTGCTTTTGGTAAAATAACTGTAACCTTTAAACTCTTTAAGGTTTTTAACTCTTTAAACTCTTGTAAGAGTTAAAAAAATTTCCAGATCCTGAAAGATGTGACATTATCTGATGCTGACACCAGGGAATTGTAACTATGACTACTGAAGCAGCAGTATTTCCTTTTTTCCCCCTTTCTTGCCCTTGTGGTTCCACCTGAAATGAAGGGAACACCTCTGTGAAATAAAGCCCACTTCTGTTTATTACCAGCTGAGTTTTCTCTGAGGACACAGGAGGAAGGCAGAACTTCAGCTTCAATTGTACATGTTACAGGGATTTTCAGAAACTTCAATGGCAGTTGCTTGATTTATAAATTACATCCCATTGCCAGCTTATAAATTATCAGCATTATTGTACCTCTCCTTTCAACATTGCCCATACTCTTTGCCTGCTGAAAAGAAAGATGGAAAAAATAGGAGGAGACACAAACACCACTTTCCAATATCAGTTTTTATGTTCTCAGGATTTTGTGTCCAATAGCTTTCTAGTCAGTGAGACATTGAAATGCTGAGCTTTCAAGCCAATAAATTGCAAAAATAATCTGCTGTTCCCCTCAGCACAGAGAGAAATCTGTTCAGCTGCACTGTTTCTACATATGCTGTCAGGCAGAGAAAGATGTCCCCCAATTGTCACCTCCTCCTTTGGCTTTGGGAGAGACTCTGCATAATTCACTGAGTGTGCAGGCATGTTGCTGGCACCCACAGCAGCACAGGCAGCAGGGAACAAGGCAGGCACTACCAGAGGAAACAGAGCACAATGTGAGCACGGTTCAGCACCCCCCAACATATGTATATGCACACACACTTACACTCACACAGTGAAATATGAGAAAGAGGGGAGAAACTGGGGAGCAGTGAAGTGTAGCACGTGTCCAGGGAGAAGGGGCTTGACTGTTGTGGCTTCTTTTCAACCGCAAGGATTTAATGCAACATTAATCTCTGGTGGTCTTGACATCCCTGATCACAGTCTTCTGATTTCGTGTGAGTCGGCATTTCCAGCACAAGCATCTACTTTTTGTGGGAGATTTGATTCCACAGAAAAAAAGAGACCCTACATCTCAGCTGGATTCTGATTTTTATTCTCCAATTAATTAAAAAAGAAAACTCTTTCCACCCTTGAATGATGTGAAAGCAAGGAAGCTCAGGAATTGCTTGAGGTTGTTTTTAATTCACTTAATTTCTGGAATTTAATGGGAAACTTGAAAGTGATCAACTTAAGTATATTTGAAAAGAGACATTATTTTGAAAACAAGTCAAATATTTCAAGTGAATTATCAGCAGGTGCCTGAGAATCAAGTCCTTTGCTGTTGATACCAGTGGCAAAGCTAATTTGGCTCAACAACAGCGGGCAGCAATCTCTGCATATGGCCATCACCTGATAGCTGGCACTGTGGTTACATCTCATTCCCACAGTTTACCCTGGGCTGAACAGAGCCAACTTTCAACAGAAACCACCAGTGACCCCTGAGGCTCCCCTGTCACCTTGCCACACAGCCTGTCTCCCCCAGCAGCCAGCTTGAGCTGTCAGGGCTGTGTGTCAATGGAATTTGCACAAAGCAAAATTCTCCTACTTCAGAAGAGAAGCTTGGACACTTCTATCCTTGAAAACATGGGACAACTGTGGCAGAAGCTTTGCAGTTGCAAGGACACCAACCCAAAGTGTGACCAAAATAATATCTCCGGCTTTCTGAATTATTTTCCAAGGCATCAGTAGTTCTGTAATGTTGTCATTGCCATTGAAATAAACAGATCACTGGGGTCTAATTTAAGAGTGGGCAATGTGTGGATATGCTGAGCTGCCAGAGGAACTGAGGGAGAACTGATCACTGTGATTTTGTCTACCCAAAATATTTTTATCTGATGACTTTTCAGAAGGGAGGGGGCTGTTTGTGGAAGAGATTTTGGCGCTTTTATCTTTACCAAGGGGTATAATGCTCTTCTACCCTGTTGTTTTGGGATTTATTTCATATGACATGGTTGCATACTCTTGTACAACCAAAAATTTCTGCTGCATATGTAAACCAATGAGCAAGCAATGCTTCTTGTCACCTCTGAAACAAAATATCAATAAGGGGGGAAATTATTTGGAATATCATGTGCTAATAACAAAATACTTATGTTCGTCTAAGCTTTAATGTCTTTCTTTGGTCCAAAACCTGTCAAATAAATATAGTCCATCTGTCAATATGGTTGTCATGCAGGGTTGACAGTGGGAGTCCAAGTGGTAGAAAATGTGTTCTGTGCATGCTAAGTGGCAGCTCTGTATATGGTGAAAGTTTAGTTAAAAAGAGTGAGGGAAAAAGAATGCCCCAGTACAAATTTATTATCCAAACAACTGTATTTACTGTACAGTTTAAAGTCATTTTGGCATGGCTCTGTGAATAGGATTCAAGTCCACATGGAAAAAAGTTAAAGACAAAAAATAGTGACTTTAGAGAATACATTGGGAGTGTAAAGTCATTATGTCTCCCTTCAAGCTGTGGCTTCTCATGGCCTTCTGGAGCAAACTAATAACCTGAAAGCTGAAAAAAAGGTCTGCATACTTGAAACATGTATCTGAACACTTGGGCCATGCTGTCCTTTCTGCCAAGATTTTTTTTTTTCACATGTGCTGTATGAGACTTGATTGCTTTTGTGATTTTTATCCCAGCTGAAACAAACGCACATGTTGTTCTTATTTGTATGAATGGCTAATCCATTTTAATATGCTGGTTTGACACATGTACATGACTTTTGCAAGTTAATAGAGGTGATTTACATCTGTCATGCCTTCCCTTCTGTACATTTTCCTCTATACTGGCTTATGTTAAAGATAAGAGGGAAATATATCCTTGTGCCAATGATAATGACATGATTTTTTTTAAGGACTGATAGGCATCAACTTGGTACAGTACCAGCAATCCCAACCGGCCTCCCTTTTGGAATGACCGTCTACAAAATCACCAGCGTATGAAATTCCTTTAGGCATTTTGTCTCTCTTCTTCAGCTTGCCCCAAAATGCCTTCTTTCTGGAACACTCTGTATGGGGGTTAGGATGAGGACAACCTTTTAGTACAAGGAATAGTCAGGGAGATTTGTGGTATTTTTCCCTTGCCAAAAGGCAGGGCTCAAATGGGCATAAAGTGTAATGAAGAATGGTACTTTCCTGCTTTATTTGTACATGTCTAAACCATTTATCCAGATATTAACTGTTGTCTCTGAAAACAAATAGATGCCTCAGCAAATCTCCCACAAGCTGGCCCACTGGTCACCAGAAAGAACCAAAGGAAAGAATTCACTTGGCCTCACCTAACACACCTAATTTTGGTGTCATTGCCAGATTCTAAGTAGGAGCCTGAAGTGGGAGCTGTGGATCATTGGCTGGAGGAGCAACTTCCATTCCACTGATTGTAAGTAGAAGTCTGTGGAGAGTTCACTTTGGGCAAGACGTGGATTTCCTCTCTAAGGAAGTCAAGAGTTCTGTTGAATTCAAACCCAAATCCAAAACTTATAATCATGATGCTCTTAGGAGAAGATGATAATCTTTTTCTGTAACAGATTGAAGAACATGAAAATAAGAGTAGTTATACTCTAAGTTTTGAGGAAAAAAGTAAATCTCCTATGGAAACTGAATATTTTCCTGATTATTTCCATCTGCAGTACACCCTGGCTATCTCAAGCGATTTTAACCGATTAGCAGGGAGGAAGAAAATAATTTTCCAGAAATATTTTGCTGCACTCATGCAATAAGGACATTCCGGTTCACAATTACTTTGTGTGTAAAAGCCAGGTCTTTTTACAGTATGTGTATAAAAAGAATTATCTAAACAGGGGCTGTACATTGTGGCTGCCAAGGTGCTGACCACATCAATACCCTATGACATAGACTTGGCAAAAAAAATGAGATTAACTTTGTTAACTTGGCCAAATTCCAGAATAAATAACTTAAGCTGGATAACCTAATTTTCTCTCAATTTTAGCAGAAGATACTGAGTGTGATGCTGCTGCTTTACATGTTAGGTAGTTGTTCTCTTTATACAGGGGGGATATAGAATATTGCCCTCTTGACATCAGGTTTACCCCAGCACTCCAGAAGTAGAAATGGCAATTAATCATACCAAGCAGTCACATCTTTACTTGGCTCTTCTAGCTCTTTCCTAGTGCTGCTTAATAGCTGCTTCCTCTTAGTCAGATGAGGGGAATATCCCCATACCCTCAGGGGGTTTCAATCTGTAATACTTTCTTTTGACTTCAGTGAATTGTCTGCTTGCTTTGCTGAAAGGGTCTCAGGAAAAGTTTGTCCCAGGACCATTAAGTCAGAGAAGTAATGTGGGGTGTACTGAAACTCACAACTTTATTACACACTCTACTCGATCAGGGGTCTCCATTTAAATTTTCCTTGGTTATGTTGGGAAGCACATGGCATCCTATCTCCTCATTGCAGGGTGAGTCCTGAAGCAAAGAACTAACTTCAAAAAGAGATAAGTAGCTGTGACTGACATTAAGGGACAGCTGTTGTCATGGTAGAAAGCCCTAGATGTCCAAAGAGAGATGTGGGATCCTCTAGGCAGAAGGTCTGCTCCCAATGTACACCCTGCACATGGCCTTTGTGCAGGCAAAGGTTCCATGCTAACAGCACATGCTATTGACACTGTTAGCTGCTTTGAGAGAGCTGCTGGACAAAGGGAGCTGGGCACCAACAAGGGAGGCTCTGCGTTGGTCTCTGATTAGAATCAGTGCTTGAGACAATGCTGGTCTTGCAGAGAAGGCATTGACATGGAGTTAGGATTCCTAGGGGATGGAAATGACTTTTTCTCCCGGGGCTAACACTCCCATTAACTGGAGACATGAGACCTCCCCTTTGCTACAAATTTGACTTGATATCAGACTCAAGTTTTCTCCATTCAGGCAGTGTGACAGGCAGCAGAATACTGGCCAAACATCAAGCAATGGGCATAGCACCCTGCAGCTAAGATCCAGAACTCACTAGTCAATGTCTCTATACAAAAATACTTGTAAGATATAGTATCATGTGTTTGCTAAAATGCTATGTTAATGGTGCCAACATTTTAGATGTGTGTGTAGTAACCACTACACTGCAAAAAATGGCTGACTACCAAAATATCCCCATCATTGCTGTTGAAGCTCTTCCTGCTTGCAGGCATTTCCAGCTAAAGTTACAGGTCTCTTTGGGCTAGCTAGGTTGTAGACTACTTGCTTTCGTTGACCTGTCAACATCGACAGTACTTACATTATTCAGCATCTTTGCTTAGTGCAGAGTTGATAGCAGCTGATGTGTTCCCTGCTGGAAACCATGTACCATTTTCCTGAGCAGGAAAGCCCCAGGTTATGTCCCAGCTGCTGTTTTAATGAGTTGGGGGGTTGTGTGTAAACACACCCTAGATGAAAACCCAAAGCTTTGCTATTGGAAACCCAAGTTGCCATTTCATGCAGAGTTACAGCATAGCACACGGGACAGCCTCATTGTGTATCAGCTGCTGCCCTCTCTAGATCCCTCTGCCCTGAGGGAAGTGCACCCATCTCAGGGCAGATCAGCAGTGATTCTGCTGCCTCCTCCTGCTAAACACTCCTGAAGGGAAGCACCGTGCTCCTGCCAAGCCTCCCACACAAACCTTGCACCTGAACCTGAGCACGCTGTTGGCCATGATCCCACACCTGGGGGAGCTCAGCTGCTCTGTGCTGATGGGTACTCTGGGATCAGCAGCTGGGGAAGCTGGGGGAAAACTCAGTAAGCTGGAATCATGCAAGAGTCACTGTTCTGAATGGTTCTGTTAAGTTTCACGTTGACAGGGAACTTCTTTGAATATTATGACTAAGAAATACAGTGGTACAAGTTTACATAACAAAGTGCAAGAAAAAAAGGAGGTTCAGTTTTAGTGTTAATGATGATATGTCACAATTTAGCATGAAACTAGGTATTGCAAAATAACCTCTATTTTAAATGCAGGTTTTAAAACCTTGGAAATGGCTCTAAACCAGTATGTTCTAGAGTATGTTATAGGCTTGCAGTAAAAAGCTTCTGCCATTACTGTAGGCATTTCTTAATACTAATTCTCTCTACCCTCAGTCAAGGCTTTAATTGATATCAGTGGGAATTTTCCTGCGAAGTGATTTTGCAAAGCCTGTAAAGGCTGTTTTATGTGATTCATTTTTAGTTACACCCTCCCCTCAAAAAAATCTGTTAATTTCATTTTTGCCTCCATAAACCCTTAGTACTTCTCAATGCTGCTTAAACAGGGATCTAGATGAAAGTGCTTTGTGAAATATGGCTTTTGTCAGGGTTAGTAAAGCTGTTAAAATTCCATTCTTTCCGTTTTAAAAATGACATTTCTTTGCAGGCTTATACAAAGTACCAATACACACATGCAAGTATGTGGGGGAAAAAAAATGAAACAAATCCCCAAAACCCAAACCAAAAAACAATGCAGGGAAAATGAACTGGATTGGAGATTTGAAAAATGCCATAGAGTAACCTTGTCAGTTAATATCCATTTATTTTCCCATCCATTTTCATTCATGTATTTTTTTGTTGTTCAGGCTCTATCCACTTATTCTATTTAATGAAATAGAATATTTTCTTCCAAAATATTCATGTGCCAAAAGCTAATGAAAGCCAAAGATTTCCCAGCTATGGACAAAAAGACCCCATTTTCTAAGAAACAAATTCACCTTCTGTTGGAAAGCCATTATAGCAGCCTTCCAGTACTTAAAGGGGTCTACAGGAAAGATGGGAAGTGACTCCTTATCAGGAAGTGTAGTAGCAAGATCAGGGGCAATGTCTTAAAGCTGAAAGACAATAGAGTTAGGTTAGCTATTAGGAAGAAAATCCTTCCTGTGAGGGTGGTGAAACACTGGGCTGTCCCGCCTCCCTCAGCCTCTCCTCCAGAGTCCTATGCCACAGCCCACAGCCAGTTTGGTGCCCTTTGCTGGACTGGCTGCAGGATGTTCCTGCCTCTCATGTGGAGGGGAGCCTGGAACTGGACACAGCACTCATCAGGGCTGAGAAGAGATGAAGGATCACCTCCCTTGACCTGCTGGTGATGCTCCCTAAAGCTGTTCTGTCAATACCTACATGGGCAAGTAGAGAAGGCAAAGAATCTTTTGTACTGTTTGCAACACCGGTGAAATAACTCAGGAAGGGCAAAAAAGGTAGAGATGAAAGATGACTTCAACAAGAAGACAAGGCAGGATTTCTGGAAAAAGATGCAAAAATGCATTTTCATAAAAAATGCATTTGGAATATAACTCTCTATAAAAAGAGTAGTGATATATAAGAGGGATGCTGTGACAAGACTGAGACACACTGATTTGATTCTGATTCAGCATTGATATTACAGGAGATAGACGAGTGATAGTCTAAGGAAACAGAGATGATAATCACTACAGCTGTGAAATTTGCAAGTGTTTACATGGAAAATAAAGGCCAGCAACTGAGGGAGCAAATTCAAAGCAAAATGTAAAAAGCAAACATGACAAATCAAGAAATAAGAAAAATATTTTCTACATATATACAAGAAACATGCACATCTTTTCTTGTGAGTTTTGCATGGATGTATCAATTTTTTTCTGCTTCTTTCATGCTTTCATATAAAAACATCTTCTGGGTCATCCCATTCAACTGTTTATGGAGTGTTTGCACTAAAGAGATGTTCATAATAAATAAATATACACAGTTGATTAAAATCCTCTTTCTCAAACTGCTGAGTCTTTACTTAGAGAAACCTTACAATATTTATTCTCCATTCCTGCAGACAAATCTTCAGGAAGAAAAATATAGTAAAGTGAAAAATCGGCATATGCAAGCAAACATATTTAACAAACAGTTTCATGTTTGCCTCAGACTACGTAGAGTAAAAGAAGATGACAAATCTCTTCATCTCACTACAGACTGATCACTTCCACAGCTATCTCTCTGATGTCCTCCAAAAGAAGGCTAAATCCTATAAAGGCTTACATAATTGCAAATCAATTAGAAATGTGTTGGAGTTTTTGAAATTGCTAGTAAAATCACCACACAAACGACAGAACCCAAGAGTTCTCCTAGGACAGCTTGCCTAATTTCTGTGAGATTTAACACTTTAACCAAGTGACAATGTCAATTATTTGCCATTGCACCAATATAAAAACTGCAGGAACACTGTGTATGTGTAAGGCCCCTGGGAGAAGTAAGGTCAGAAATTAAATAGCAAATGTTCCTAATGAGGACCAAGCTTCTGTAAAGGGAAGTGACTTGCCTGGGGTTAGGTAAAAAAAACGAGGGCAGCCCAGCTTCACTGCTGGTTGAGGCTGTGTGCAAGCCTCAGACACATATTTCTTGCTGAAGCAGCTCCTCAGCTATAGTCTAGAGACTCTTGCAGACTTTCTGATTCAACCAGTATGGTTACCCATAACAATTTCATTAAACTATTTCTGTACAATCTTTTGCTTGTTAGTCTTTCCCCTGGTAGAAGTCTGTATGTTCTGCGCTTCACTCCTAAAACAAACAACATGCAGATAAATATGGTGCAAAGCACTTACCACAACTGAAAAATAAACTTCTAACCACAGTGAGGGAGAGGAAAAGAGCTGGGTATTTTGTGGTCCCCAAAGGAAATTGAAATCTGCTTTTTGGTGGAGACATGTTTCAAGAGATGAAACCAACCAAATGGGGAAAATGTCTTTTTCTCGGGTATGTGCGCAGCAAATATTAATGGCTGCCAAAAGTTAAATGGGAAGCACTATTGATATTATTGTCTGTTTGTTATTAAATAAAAATCATTCAAGCTTTGTTCTCTTCTCCAGTGGATTAAAGAAAGACATCACCCTGAATCAAATGTGATCAAGTTTCCTTTTAGCATATCATGCTCTGATGCAATACGCTTCAGACAGTGGCTGCTGCAAAACATTTTGTTTAGTGCCTTGTTTATTATTGTTTTTCTAGTAGAAAAATGGTCCCAAACATATTTTTTTCTTAAAATTCCAATGGTCTGCTATACTTTAAAAGAAAACAGATGATAAAAGCTTCCTTTAAAATTTTATGTCTTCTTAAAGTGACAATAAGTAAATTGAAATTATGCTTTAAAAGGAATGAAAGGGAAGACAGGAAGAAAGAGAGAAAGAGAGAATGAGGAAATGGAAGAATGAGCAAATGAAAAAATGACAAAATGAGAAAATGTGGGGAA